>JAYMSL010000398.1:0-25278 GCA_036897195.1 Plantago coronopus
TACAAATTGCAGGTTTACATTATTAAGGTAAATGAAGGTGGAGATGAAGAAACTGGAGATAATGAAAGCTGAAGATCATGCTAGCCACAGGGCGAAATTGGAAAATCCACTGAGTTGTTTTCTTAGTATCATAGAGTATATCCAATGTACAAATTCCTAGGAGGACTTTTACGGGGAGATAGTTCAGTTTACCCTTCAAATTCATGTAATATAGTTGCAGCTTTGGGCTAAAACTGCTTTGTAGACGGATAAAGGGTCTACCGAGATTATCTGACCTGAAATTCCTCCAATCTTTTGATCGGCGATTGATGTGCCACTGGCCTGTATTATGAGTTTTAATATGATTTTACATACTGTTGTTTCTGTTCTGGCATTTTATATACAGTTCCCCCATGTTCCGCGGAAAACAAAATTTATAATGATTCATGATTGACGATGTAATTTCTCATACTGAGTTTTCCATTTCAGGCCGGAGTTTTACATTATTAATAAGGCCTATAAGCAGAATTGATCAATAACCTCCTCAAGAGTCAATACATGTATGTACTACTCCATCCATCCGTCCCACAAAACTTTACCCACTTTACATTTCTGAACGTCCCACAAAACTTTACCCATTACTAAATAAGGAAGTTATCCCACACACTAAAACATTATTTTAATATCAATACAATTCTTTATCACCACACATTATCTAAAAGTAACCTACCCCATTTACTTTTTCATTTTAACTTCATTAATTTAACTCATTTTCTTAAACTGCGCGCAAACCCTAACAAGTAATGTTTCGTGGGACGGAGGGAGTATAAACAACAAGGGAAAATTGCAAATGGCTTCCTGGTAATAATATAATCTAAACTTCTATGTGCTCCTGCTGTGTTCAAGGATTATTTCCTCATTTGCAACAACTTGTACCAATAATTCAATGTTCGTAAATCGTATATATAGGTGTGGTGCAGATAATACACACCAGTAAATCAAGATCAAGAATTGTAGTCTACAGAGACCAAGAAGGAGCAGGTCTTCCTTCTCTAGCCTTTCTCCGCCTCTTCACCACGTCTTTGTATGTACTATAAACAATTGCAAATGGCTTCCTGGTAATATAATCAAAACATGTATGTGTCCTGATGTGTGTTCAAGAATTCCTGTGTCATTTGCAACAACTGGTATCAATAATTCAATGTTCGTAAATAGTATATATAGGTGGTGCAGATATCCACACCAGCAAATAAAGATCAAGAATTATACAGAGACCAAGAAGGAGCAAGTCTTCCTTCTCTAGCCTTTCTCCGCCTCTTCACCACGTCTAGTAGACTTCTACAAGTCATCTCTCAGCAAGCTGCAATTCTTAACTATGTCAACTTATGTAACATGCCTAATTGCTTAGCTGGCTGGCTATACCAAGTCATACATTCTTCTAATAATAGTAGTATATCTTAGGTTGGTTTATTCTCTCTGTTGTAATCAGTCTTATATATACACACAACTTAAACCATACAATACCATCAAGAAGTAACAAATTAAACAATAACATTAGTAGCTTGTAATACTAATCTGTTCTATAGCAATAATGAAAGTTGTTGGTTTGTTACTGATTCTGTTTGTGTGTTTTCTGATCAATGTGAAGAGTGGAGAAAGCTTTAGGTTGGATGTCCATCACAGGTACTCCGACACGGTGAAGGAATACTTGAGCCTCGATGGCCTGCCGGAACAAGGTACATTAGATTACTATGCTGCCATGGCACATCGCGATCACCTCTTCAAGGCCCGTCGCCTTGCTGATGGCACTACTACATCTCCCTACCTCACTTTCTCTAGTGGGAACAGCACTTTCCTTCTATCGAGTCTCGGATAGTATGTTCTCTTTGCACTTTCTATTCCACATGTCAGTTCGATACATATCCATTTAGTACATGTTCCACCAAAACTGCAATTCAAAACTCAAGATATATATGTACCTGTTTGCAAAAAGTACAAGTGACTGTTAAAAGTGAATTGATAACCCTTGGCATATGTATCTGCAGCTTGCAGTACGCCGTTGTTACCGTTGGTACGCCTCCTTTGGTATTTCTTGTGGCACTTGACACTGGAAGCAACCTGTTCTGGTTGCCATGTGATTGTCCAAACTGTGCGCGTGACTTCAGCATCTCTGCTCAGAAGGTAGCGTTTACCGTGTAATATAACAAGGTTCTGAAAGTACAAAAAAATAAGTAAACAAGGCTTAGCTGATGTGTTTACATATACTTTGCTGCAACGGAAACATAACCTCAGTATGTATAGTCCCAGTACATCTTCAACTAGCTTCCCAGTTCCGTGCAGCAGCACACTGTGCAGTGGACGTGGAACGGGATGTTTGAACACACGAAATGCATGTTCGTATCAAAAGACATATCCTTCTGTCAGTTCTGTGTATACTTCAACTAATGGAATATTGGTAAATGATATTCTGAAAATGGGTACAGATGAAAACCCACAGAACCTGATGGATGTGACAGTCACACTAGGGTCGGTACAATGCTCCTTTCTATCGACAGGGAAAACATCCCCGTTCCAGATTCTTACATTTTGTTATGAATTTCAGGTGTGGAATGAACCAAACTGGCGAATTCTTGGACACTCTTGCAATCAATGGTATGCTTGGACTTGGCATGAGCATTATATCCGTTCCTAGCATTTTAGCTAGCAAGAAAGTGATTGCAGCAAATTCTTTCTCCATGTGTTTTGCTCCAAACGGCATCGGGCGTATCGATTTTGGTGATAAAGGAAGTCCGGACCAAAAGGTCACTCCATTCAATCTTCAATCGTCGGTGTAAGCAATCTTTCTCGAATGTGATGTGTGATTCAACTTACCACTTCACTTATTTACGCTCTTTTCTGCCAGGCAAGCCTATAATGTCTCCGTGACACAAGTAGATGTTGGAATAAAAGCGACAGATCTTAGATTCGATGCAATATTCGATTCTGGCCTTACGTTCACATATTTGACTGATCCAGCTTTCTCAGTTCTTGCGGAGAGTGTAAGCAGTTTTATATTTCCAATTAAGCAAATGCGCGTGTTAACATAACCTGATTGGAGAGATCCCTTGTTTGTCAGTTCAATTCTCGGATCACTGAGCAGCGTCTGCCTATAAGTGAATCTGTGTTCGATTATTGCTATGCTCTGAGGTGACCTTTTACTTGGCAGCAATAACTATACACATATGATATGCATATCATGTAAATGATCTGATGCTTTACTATTGGCTGTGCTCGCGTGATGCAGTTCGATTGATGCTGAATATAGAATTCCTCAGTTGAACTTCACGATGAAAGGCGGAGACAAAATCCATGTTACCAATCCGACATTCGTAATCAACCGCAGAGTAAGACATAAGAATCTCACATCAAAGTTCAATATACACATTGTTGTGACTTGTGACTTGTGAGAAAGAAATAACAGCAAGTTCTGTGTTTGTCTGCAGGGAGGTGGATATGGATATTGTTTGGCTATTCTACAAAGTGGCGACATTAACGTGATTGGACGTGAGTTTCAAGCATACGAGTCCTATGTGTTCGCTTGCGTTAGTTTAGACTTTGACACTCACTGTTTGTGTGTTTCCTGCAGAAAATTTTATGACAGGATACAACTTCGTATTTGACCGTGAGAACATGGTTCTGGGCTGGGAAGAATCTGACTGTAAGTTGGGTCATCAGTTCTTGATTTCTTTTCCACAGGCTTGAGTATTGAGATGCAGTACTAATATAATTCACCTGTCTTCTCAGGTTCTGGTAACGAGTTAGCTACAAACGGACCCAACTCTACTAGCACTCCGCCACCTCCTTTGGTGTCGACTCGCTCTCCTGTTTCAGCTCCACCTCCGTCATTGAGAAGGCCACCTCCAAGAAATGGTGCAGCACCCTTAAGTTCCACAATAACCAACATTTTCTTTGGCACAATATTGTGTTCTCTCGGTTACCTAGCCGTTATTTGAGCAGTTTCGAGAGTATCCAGTTTTTTTTAATCGAATTTAAAGTTTGATCGATATTAGTCATGATATCAAATCATGTGCTTGGTACTCTGTTTGCAATTGAAATGTTTTTAAAATAACAGAGTCCAGAAAGAATCAAAGAATCATGTTTGTTGTGAACAATGTATGTACTGAGGTACTGTACCAATTAATTTATCCTGCGCATGGGTTTCATCCTATTGCACGGTGTATCGAAGCATGTTGAAAGGGTTAGAAGAACAAGAACGTGGTTCGGGCCTTCAGCTTCGGCACGTCTTAAAAAGAAGAAAACAAAGATCTAATGGTCAAGAAACAATCAGCTCCACATTGTAAAATTGAAAATGCTTGACGTAAATATGTGAAGTTAATCTTTCTATCTCAAAAACGGATACAGTAAAATCCTGAGAACTGTGCACAGCATGACAACATTTCAAGTATCTTCAAGTCAGGATTTTAACCTCACTACTCAAAGCAATCACATTACAACGGGAGCGGCCAAAAATTTCTGAAGACAAAATACAAACAAAAACTTGTATTTTATCCCATTCATTCTTGAGCAGCTGCACCATCTGTTGCCGTCTCCATGGGAGTAGCAGCATCATCACTTTTCTCTCCTTTCTTGGCAGCTGCAAGCAAACATCTCAAAAGTATGAGTACTATGTACAAGAAGAGCTAATAAGAAATTGTAGATGAATGGAAATGGACTGACCTTTCTTCTTCTTGCCGCCACCTTTCTTCTTCGACTTTGTGGGCAAGGATAACCAGGCTTTGATCTCAGGATCATCTACAGTCTTTTCTGGTTGCAGCTCTTGAACGGCATGAGATGTAATTCTGTCTGATCCATTGGGCATCAGCAGGACAGTGAACTTGATATGGGCAACAAGATCACCTGCAATTATATTTAGATCACATGAGCGTCATTCATAGTTTCATACATCAAATAATCATACAGATGGAAGACTCGAAAAGCATATTTTACCAGGCTTTTCATGAAGCACAGGGTACGGCTGCAGGAGATCGTGATTCACACACTCTACTAAGCCCAATCGAGCACGCTTCTCCTCCAAAGCCCTGTACCATTGATGATATTTGTTATCATATTAGAGACACATGGTAAGACCGTAAGAAATCTAGATCGAAAGCAGTAAAACAGTTTCTAAAACAACAAACCTAGCAGAAAATGGCATAATTGGGAACTTCTGGCTGATTTCACTGTATATGAATCGAGATGCTTTCATCTTCAGGTGATAGTTCTGGTCGACGGCTCGTTTGTATACAGTTGTTTGCTTCTCATCCAACAGCTTTGGCTAAAAGTAACATAAATAATTGAATGAATAACTGGCAGGTGAACAAATTACAAAAAAGTTTGCAGATAAACTTCTGGCTGAAAAATCAAAGAATTCAAACTTACCTTGCCTTCACCAGTACTTGTCACAATGTCAACTGAATACACTTCATTTTCCTCGAATTCAGCATCATCAACTCTTGTTTCAGGGCGGGAGACACTCAAGACGACCTTGTTGCCATCAATCACAAATTGTTTCATCTGATGACTTAGAACACCCTCAACAATCTTGCAGTCGTAAGCAGCAGCAACTTTCTGAATTGCTTCAGTGACATCTTTATTCTGATAACAACAGGAAACTTGAATTAAATCATAATACAAAGAATTAAATCAGAAATCTATAATGATATCCAGAAACCTACACATTGATTTGCAACATTAAATTCACCAATTACGATAACGATAGGTTCAGTTTCAAATATAGGATTAACTAGATCACTAAGCCCGCAGAGTAAATCAGTGCCATGTACAACAAAAGCAGGCATATTGTAAATACTGGCTACAGGGAAAAGGAGGAAACCTAAAGATGATCTGCTTAGCAAAGTTGCCATTTTGTTTCACCAATTCAGATACATATATGTAAGGAGTATGTTATATAGGCTTAACTAGACAACATGGATGATGTAGAAATCAGTACCACGTAAAAAGCAAAGCAGAGCCCATAGCAGTTATTGGCAACAGGGAAAAAGAGGAAACCAAATAGATTGATTACCTCGGCAAAGTTGCCTTTAAAATTCACAATTTAAGATAATATATGCAAGGAGAATATTATATAGGCTTAACTAAATGACATGGCTAATGTAGGAAATAGTGCCACGTGCAAGAAAAAGCAGAGCCCATATCAATTATTGGCAACAGGGAAAAAGAGGAAATCAAATATATTGATTACCTCGGCAAAGTTGCCTTTAAAATTCAGAATTAAGATAATTACATTATTTTAGCATATTATATAGGCTTAACTTAATGATGTGGCTGATGTAAAAATCAGTGCCACATGCAAGCAAAAGCAGAGCCGATGGCAATTATTGGCAACAGGGAAAAAGAGGAAACCAAATAGATTGATTACCTCGGCAAAGTTGCCACAAAAGAATGACAAAAAAGAACATACGGTAATGTTGTGCAAGCAAAATTACATCAAAAGAGACATCTCCATCAGTGTAACTATGACTATAAAGAGCATCATTGGATGCAAGATCCGTAGCTTCTGAATAAAATCATCATATGGAAATGTCATCACCACACATAACTAAAATGATGCATGCAATTCGAAGTGGTCCAACAAATCAAGCTTAGAAAGGCTACATGATTCAAATAATAAGCGTCATATATCACTACCCACACAATACAAACATAAATGATCGTATGAAATGTCCGCCCACTGTAAAGGATCGTGTTTTTAAAAAAAAAATCACCATCCCAAGTAATCAAGCAAGCCAATTGAGGTATGTGCAACAGGGAAAAGAGATGATTAAAAAGAGTATAAATCACCTCGGCAAAGTTGCAATTTGAACTTTTAAACGACTAATTAAAGGACGTCTGACAAGTAGTGAAGATCTCTATCAGTGTAACTATGACTATATAGAACATCATCGGATGCAAGATCCATAGCTTCTACATGTGATCATCATTTAGAGATATTATCACTCTTCAAAGGGAAAGGCAGCTTCAAGATGAACCACGGAGCTACAGACAAATATTCTTCAAGAATTTCAAATTTGAAGTAGAATAAAAAAGAAAAAAGGTGCATTTTCAAAATGAAGATCTCCATCAGTGTAACTATGACTATATAGAACATCATCGGATGCAAGATCCATAGCTTCTAAATATGATCATCATTTAGAGATATAGACTCTTCAAAGGGAAAGGCAAGCTTCATAATGGAAATTGGAATAGGCATATTCTCCACAATTACCCAATTCAAAGCATAAAATAAAAAATATAAATACAGCGCATTTGGTAAACTGAAAGCACCCAGCAGATTCAGATTCAACTAATGCAACATGAATCAAGTTAACACAACAAATCATACAAATCATTTATTTCACAATCCCATCACTCGCATGAAATTGTAACAGACCCATTTCACAAGCATTGAAAAGGATGAAAATTTGCGCGAAATTACCTTCTTTCCAGGCCTAACAAGTCTCAGAGCAACCTCCGCAGCAGTATTTGCAGCAGCAAGAACATCAGCGGCCCTGCCAGTGACAGGTCCCTCCTGAAGGACATGGGTATGAGCAACTACAGCAATAAACCCATCAATGTGACACCCCATATCACTGCACCAGTAATACCTCAGTCAGTAATAATAAAATTCACAACATATATATAGCATAATAGAATTCATAAATAATACTAACATTTTCAGAACATCTCCATCTTCCAGAACAGTCTCATCACTGGCCAGTGGAGAGAAATGGCAGACGGTATTATTCAATGAGATACAAGTGGGAAATGCAACACCCCTTTCTATCTTCTTCTTGACATTCTTATACATTTTCGCAGTTTCCCTGATGCAATAAACATAATATCAAAACCCCACAACGCCAATAGGAATTTTTACAATAAATTTGCACTCAGAATAACACACTTTAGTCTGTGATAGGCATAATATCAAAACACCATAACATCAATAAGCTTTTTTACAATAAAATAGCACTCAGGATAACACATGATGCTGTCAGAGCTACTTACTCTGTGATATAGGAGTCTCCTTTCTCACAAAGGTCAACAATCTTAGCCTTTGGCTTGCATTCAGATAGAACCAACTGCAATGCCTCTGCGTAAATTCACAACAAATGTATCAATATATGCCCTCTGCCTCTCATCAGCTAAAAATGTAAATCTCCACATAACATAAACCCAAAACAATCTAGCTGAAAATGCTTCATCGTAAATTCTCAACAATTTTTCCAATCAAAATCCTAAACCATTCATCACAGCTACAGATAGAACAAATCCAGACAAAGCTAAAAGAAACGACTCTGCCTAAATTCACAACGAGCATCTCAATCCATTACCTGAATCCTATAACCATTTCATCAGCTAAAAATATCACAAAATCGAAAAACTCACTGTTAATTATCTCGGCAGCTGATTTGTATTTCGTAACGACTTCAGGAGAAGTGAGATCGAGCTCCTTCTCCTCCCGTTCCTCATCAGACGACATTTCTTCAACCTACAAACAACGGAAAAGCATGAGATTAATCAATTGAAAACCCGATTACGAGTAAATCTGATAAAACAAAACAAAAGATATAGAACAAACGTACCAATTGATGGACAAAGCTACAAGGTTTTGCAGAGAGGATTGAAATGAAGTTTCTAGGGTTTCAGGCGGTAGTGAGAGTGAAGCGGCGTGGCTGTGGTTTATATAAGCGTTTCTGGAGTCGAATATGAGCGTAGGGTTTTGTTTGGCTGTAACCGTCCCCTTGAGAAATCGTACTTACTAAAATATGTTTTCTAAGGTAATACCAGAGTCGATACGTTAGATAGTGCTCGATCGGATTAATCACGTGTAGCAGGTTCAGAATGCCTATACATCTCAAATTTATTTGATTCGACTCAAGTTGATTTGACATGTGAAAGATTAACAATTGTAGCCAGGTAGATTAGCTGTCTCATAATGTGATATATAGATTTACATGATATGTTGATAACGAAGTGTATTGCCGTTGTCGTAAGTTTATCATTGGTCGGAGCTCATTTAATCTCGTGAAAATTGATGTGAGGGAAGTTTTACATGTGAAGGGTTGTTTGCATAATTCGACTTTTCAAGAACGGTTTTATTTACCAGTTTTGGCTCGAGTTTTGTAAATTAATGTACTTAATGCATGACTTTAATGACAACGGTGTTGTTATAAAGAGTGAGATACTACGAAGATTCTTTAGCTAACACGATGTGCAAATAGGAGTTAACCGTTCATCAACATAAATAAGCACAAATTTTTAATGTCATTCAAAAAGTGGTATTTTTAAAAGAGAAAATTTTTCAGCGCACCACAACCTTTTTGCGTTATTTGGACTTACCCCACATCCTTTTTTTTGCCGTTTCACCCCGTAAGCTATGGCGTAATGCCAAGTTACCCACTTTTCTAACTTATGTTAACTTTCTATCGTTAAGCGCGTGTTTGACAGATACATACAATCTTTTTAACCTGTTTCAAGTTGCACTATAACTTTTTAATTGCCCGGTTTTACTTTGTTCTTGGGATAATTGTGTTAAAACTTAGAACTTACATTGTCACTACCACTGCGGGAGAGATGGTTTATTTGCATCTTGCTTAGTTGTAGAGAATGACTTCTCAATAGCAACAAGTCTAGCAAACTCTTTCTCATAATTTGCAGAACATTGAGGGCAGAAAGTAAACTCTTGGCTAGTCCGAATTATCAGAGACAGGCTGAGGTGAAGCCAGTATTGTGGACGGAGGAACATGCCTCAAGCTAGTTAAAGGCTCCACATGTTTGCTTAACATTCTGGAGATACAAGATAAAAATCAAAACAATGAATTTCCCAATTACAAACTTACAATCACAAGCCTAAAGGGAGATGTTCCTGAATTCAATACTCCTAAATTGCAGAACCATTCAACCCAGAACAGGATAAGAATGAAACAGAGGAAGATAAAAAGAGTACTAAATTCTCTAAAGCAAATCCCAATCAGTCCATATGATATTTAACCATTGTAATTGAATTATTTAGTAAACAACTATCGGGACGAAAGAACAAGCGTTATACCTCGGAAACATTCCGGGAAGAGGCGATCTGGACGCAACAGGAACAGCCTGCAAATCCCAATAAAATGTTAAACCTGGCACCTCCAATAAGTCTCACAAGTAGCAGTACCAATCAACCAAAGCTTATTATTGGTCTAAGAGCGAAATAGGCAGTAGAATCTGTCAATACCTTTGAAACGCTTAGCACAAAAAGAACAGAGCATGGACACCAGTCTCTGTTTCGTGTCAATTTCTGAGTCGAAACACGACGAAATTCAGCGAGTCCAAACCGATCACGTTCTACACCGAGAGAGGAATGCAAAGGTATAAATTTCATGAAAATCCGACAAATAATGAAGAAGATACAAAGCGAATAACTTACCCGCGCGCACAGCTTTCCTGCTTGCGCAGCGGCTGTTCTTGGCCGAATTCGGAGGTCAAAAAGGCATAGATTGTGAGACTTAAAGAGCCTGAATTCACCTACACAAAAATACATACCGGTTGATATAAAGTTTGCACCAATCTGAGTAGTAATGGAGGAGATATGAAGTTTTGCAAAAAACAAAAAGTTTCTGGCGCGTGTTCCACCAACACGACGCGCCTTGACGGCAGAAAGTTAAAAGTGGTTAACTTGAAATTACGCCATAGCTTACGGGGTGAAATGGCAAAAAAAAAGGATGTGGGGTAATTTCAAATTACGCGAAAAGGTTGTGGTGCGCTGAAATTTTTTCTTTTCTTAAAATACCACCTAAAGACATCAAACGCTAACAATAAATATCTACTATTTTATCTTCTGCAACCGGTTAATTATTACCCACTATTAACAGACTAAGAAAATCGATAATTCACTCTCCTTAATCATGCAAACAAGTACGCAATCATTACCATAAAGATTGACTATTTATAATACACGTCAACAATTTTTCCATAAATATCAAAGATTTAGAATACATCAATTGCGTACCATGAAATACAGTTATAAACTATATAAAATATTTATACTATATATTAACTTTTTACTATAACATTTTTTCTAAACGTCCTTTTACTATAAACATTAGTTATTTACTATTTTACCATAAACACCAATTATTTAGACTATGTTTAATTCACCTGAAAAATCTCTGAACTGAACTGAATTCAAGTATACATTTATACTTCGCACACATGAACTGAACTGAACACAACTGAAATTTTACATTACCAAATGAGGAATCTACCTCACACACTAATATATTAATTTTTAACATTAATATTACCTATTTATCACCAAAAATTAACATACCCCACTTAGAATAGCGTAGAGTATATTAGCTTTATTTTATGTAATCAACCCTTGGTTTTGGTCGGTTGATGGGTAATCTGTATTAGGTTCATATCTATGTATTGGTTGAGGTGGGACTTTTTGGCATACGGGGATCTGTTGTACTATTTTTCCTCTCAAAGGGTTTTTCTCCCGATTGGGTTTTCTTCTCCTCAGAGGTTTTGAGGAGGCAAAGATCGTCGGGTTCCCTAGTGCCTGAAGTCAAGGTGGAGGGAGTTGGTTAGTGAGGTCATGGTGAACTCTTGCGGGTGAGTCAGTTTTATGCTTAGCCCGCTATTGTACATATTCATATATAGTCAATAAATTTTTGTCGTTTCAAAATTTTTTTTTTAACATTTAAACCATTGCTTTAATTCATATTCAGTAGTGCTATTTTCTTAAATATCTTGTGTAAGTAGTACTACGGTACTACCTCTTTTTTCAAAAAAAAAAGATTCCTAATGGGTTACTTTATCTTAAATTAAGAAATATTAATATTATAATAGTTAGTGGGTAGTATTATATTGATAAAATAGTAAAAAATTGATAAATTATGAGAGAGATTGGAGAAAGTGGTGATAAAGTAGAAAGGAAAATAATAAAAAAAATAGTGAGTAGAGGTAAAACATTCCTTATTTGGATTAGAAAGTTTGTAACGTAATGTCAAATAAGTAAAATTAGAAAGTTTTTATTGGAACGGAGAGAGGGAGTATTTAAAAAAAAAGAGCTGTTCTCTAGAAATTATGTAATTTTTATAAGCTTAAGGAAATTCTGCTGGTTGATCAACAAGTAAACCCCTGACACTTAACTATAAACTCCCAGGTAAAAACCAGACGCTTAAAATAAAAACCCAAGTTAATTACTAAATAAACCCCAGACGCGCGGAATTTTCTAACCGCACAGAAATTTCAGAATTTTCTGAGAATATTTTTAAAAAATATGTATTTTCAGAGTAATAGATTCAAGTCAATCCAGTTCCATCTAGAAGCCCATGGGCTAAGTACAATTTCCATCCAATTCCATCAAGAGCCCATGTATAGAGCCCAATTTGCATAAGCTATCAGGTCCAAATTCAAGTCCAAGATATTCCACCTCAAGTGCTCCACTACTCAATCACCTGTCAGTGTCACCAGAATGGCTAGCGACTCACACGATTCTTCCCCATGATCGATCTTCTAGCCTTCTAGGCCAAGAGTGTGAGTGGCAGCAGGCTCATCTGCCATTCTTACTTGATCTACATAGCGCAAGTTTACCGAGCTAGAAGAAGAAACTTCGGAAAACTGGATCCTTTGATAAAAATCCGCTTTTCCGTAGCGTCTCTCGATTTGATTTGATTTGATTTGGTTTCGTGTTGGATATATAGACCGACCTAACTTGTAATGGATCGAATACCCAAATAAGTTAGATATGGCAGAGGGAGTCATAATTGGTCCCGCAGGAGATGAGTTCCAAGTAGGACGATTGGGTTCGAACCTGGGAATTCATGTAATCGAAGTCATCAATCAGCTGCAAAATCGAGCGGCATGGGTTAGTATACTGTTAGTTCGTTATTCTATATTGCTATTTCGTGATTATTGGAATCCAATGATATTCATGGATTAGCAGGCATTGCTAGAGTTTTGTTGAACATTTAATGGCATTGCTAGAATAGTAACCTACTAACCTGTATATATCAAGAATGTTTGGACATTGGAAAATCAAGACCCCAGCAGCCAGGTGAAATGTGGTAATTTTAAGGAACTTCTTCAATGTGTCCAAATGCAGGATGATTCTCAGATATCAGAATATTACAGACGGAAAAGCGGCATGCTGCACGATGGGTTACATTGACTTGGTTTTAGTTAGGTGAGCATCAGGTCTCTACGTCTGAGGACTGAGAATGTCATCTCGCAGGAATCAGGAATTTGTCCAAGTAAATGCGACAACTCCAGTTCACCAACCTACCTCAGAGAGTTTACTTTCTTAGAAATAGCTAGACTTCAGTATAAGACTCAAGTGAGAATCACAAGTCCAGTTCAGTGAGTTCACTAACGTACGTACCTATATGGCATAAATGGTCTTAGCTTTATAAGCTCAATATCACTGTGAGTCTGTGAGTATGACTAGGAAAACTGCAGTTTCAAACTATGTGAGCAGTGAGCAACATGAGCAAATCAACTAAAAGACAGTTGCTTCTGTACCTCAAGACTTGCTGAGAAGAGGTATAATCCTGAATTTCTGATCACAACACACACAATTCTTTTGCATGTTGTCTTGTTCAGAAGTCTTTCCCCTGGAAAGTAAACTCTAATTAATAATAGTCCAATTGAGAACTGTCAATTTCATGGAATATATTATCTGTTGTCCAAGCATATATACGATGACTTTGGGGCTTAAAGTCTGCGTTTACTCTGGAGGATTTCAAGTGAATTTGTTAATATATACATTCTGTATTATATAAGTCAGTCTCTATTTTTCAGTTCTAGCACCAAAATTCATCAAGTAGAGCACACATTGCTGCCATGACTAGTAAAAGGCTTGATCATCTTCCTCTTCTTCATGTAGGAGTTTGCACGGTTTTCCTCTGTGGAATAATCACCATTGCTACCTCTGATACGATCACCATTGCACAAGGCCCCACAATAACGAAGCCTGGCTGCCCAAGACAATGCGCCAACTTAACGGTCCCTTACCCCTTCGGCATCGGCCTTGGCAGCGGTTGTGCAATCAACGAATTTTTCGTGATAAACTGCAGCACTGCCTTTGATCCACCCCGAGCTTTCAAGGGCAACATTCGGATCTACCAAGTCTCAGATAACCAAATGCGAATCTCCAACGTCGTAGCAAGAAAATGCTATGACCGAACTGGCGCAGTGGTCCTGATGAACCAGGCTTCAAGCGATCTATATGGAGGGCCATTTAGCTTTTCAGAGCTCAACAAGTTCATCACCATCGGATGTGACGAGATGGCCCTGGCTACAGGCAGTGATGGCCGAAAGTTTACCATAGGCTGCATTACAATCTGCTCAAAGGCCGAGCATGTGATTGCTGGCACATGCTCCGGGATTGGCTGCTGCCAGACTTCTATTCCTAAAGGATTCCAATACTATTTAACAAATATCAGTAGCTTCAAAAACCACACCGAAGTGTGGTCATTTGATCCTTGTAGCTACTCATTCATTGGTGAGCTTTCGGAGTTTCATTTCCGTGGGGCTGTGGATCTGTACGATCCCAATTTCAAAGAACGGGTTCAGGCTACTGTACCGATTGTGATGGATTGGGCTATTGGTGGGAATGTAACTTGCACAGAAGCTCGAAACTTGGAAGATTATGCCTGCATGCATAACAGTCACTGTGTTGATTCCAATACCACACAGAGAGGATACCGCTGTGCCTGTGATCCAGGCTACGAGGGAAATCCATACCTCGATTTAGGATGCACAGGTTTTGTTTCTTCTCTAATACTGTATTCTAGTTTGCTATTGAGGGCAAAACTGATTGATCTAATTGAGCTGTTGATTGTAGATATTGATGAGTGCGCGGATCTAGAGATGAATGCTTGTGCAGGTATATGCATAAATACGCCTGGTAGTTTCAGCTGTTCTTGCCCCAATGGATACAGTGGAGATGGACAAAAGGGTGGTTGTGTTGATAACTCACAGTTCCCTGTAATGGATGTGTCCTTGGGTAAATATTTCCCTACAGAATAAGCTTTTATCTTCTTATCGCTATTTGAGTTCTATGGGATCTGGTAACTTCTTATGTGAATGGGGATTGATAATAATATGCAGGTTTGGGATTTGGATTCTTGGCTCTAGTTCTTGCGATAACCTGGCTATACTTCAGCCTGAGGAAAAGGAAAATCATGAAGCTCAGAGAGAAATTCTTCGAGCAAAATGGAGGTTTCTTACTGCAACAACGAACGTCTTCTGTTGAAGGTTCCATAGAATCGACCAAGGTATTCACTGCTGAGGAGCTTGAGAAGGCCACTGAGAATTACTCAGAGGAAAGAATTCTCGGAAGAGGGGGATATGGAACTGTTTACAAGGGGATTCTACCTGATAAACGCGTAGTTGCCATAAAAAAGTCAAAGATGATGGACAATAGCCAGGTTGAACAATTCATCAATGAAGTAGTTATTCTCACGCAAGTTAACCACCGGAATGTTGTGAGACTTTTAGGATGTTGCTTGGAATCTGCAGTGCCACTTCTGGTCTACGAGTACGTCTCAAACGGAACACTCTTCGAGCACATTCATGGCAAAGGAGCGCTGACTTGGTTATCATGGGATAATCGGTTAAGAATTATCACGGAATCAGCAGGTGCTCTCTGCTACCTTCATTCAGCAGCCGCTTTTCCCGTAATTCACAGGGATGTGAAATCTGCCAATATTTTACTAGATGACAACTACTGTGCGAAAATAGCAGATTTTGGTGCGTCAAGGCAAATTGCCCTCGACCAAACTGAAGTGACAACAATGGTCCAAGGAACGTTGGGATATCTAGATCCAGAGTACTTCCACACGAGCCAGTTAACAGAGAAAAGTGATGTCTACAGCTTTGGTGTCGTGTTAGCAGAGCTTCTGACAGGAAAAAAACCTATTGACTTGGAAAGGAGCAAGGAGGAAAGGAATCTGACGACATATTTTGTATTGGCGATGAAAGAAAATAGATTGTTCCAAATTATAGAGCCCCGAGTCGTGAGGGAAGGATCCCTTGATCAATTACAGGATATCGCTGAACTTGCAAAAAGATGCATGCACATGAATGGGGAAGATAGGCCGACAATGAAGGAAGTCACAATGGAGCTAGAAGGTTATAGAAAGCTTAACAGGCATCCGTGGGCTCATCAACCTGATCATGAAGAGTCTGTGGAGCTTATGAACGAAACAGAACTTGGAGATCTCTACGAGACTTCGACTACAGGAGCTGATCTTTACACTGATGATTACATAATTCCTTAAATTTTAATGTTTTAGTCTTAAAGAAGTGAATAATATTTCCGTGACTGGTGAAAGACTCATGCAGTCATGGTTACTCATGAGAGTTTGTCTTTCTGAAACCTCCTGGAGAACTCATTTCCTTGTTTACTGATGTAAATTCTTGTTTTTACACTATTGACGCTGCGATAATACTTTATAATAGAAACATTCCATCAGATTAAGTAGTGTACATTGTTAATTTACCATTTGTCCATGATGCATGACTAGAGAATTGTTTACTTCTCCAGAGATGATATAAGCAGTAATAGACTAATAGGTCTATGAGACTATGACAGCTACAGAGTCCATCTAATATTAGAATGAAGATTCATTCAAATGAACCAATCAACATGAATATCCAAACTAGAGTTGTCTGTTAGTTGAACCAAAAGGACAACAAACTGTTTCTGCAACTGGTACCTGAGTCAACCCAGAACAAAACAAATTGCAAGTTTTCTCTTTGGGAGATCCTGATAATTACAGTTATAGTCCATCCGACCTGAGGGGCGCGAATTTTCAGAACAGGATCACCAAAAATGTCCCGGAAATTCTTGAGTTGGCGGTTTATTAGGACCGAAATTATAGTGTACTGTAACTCACAATTGCATAGATCTTACCACATGCATATTGATGTTACTGTGCGAGGGATACCCACTGGGAAATCTATGTGAGTCCAAGTTTACAGTCATTGTCGAATTTGTAAATCTGTAACCAAATACCTACTCTTTACTTTACCTGGAGATAATGAACCAATTCAAGATATAATGTCCCCAAAAAATTGTTTTCATAAACAAAAGCTATATATAGAAAGAAAAAAAACTGTGTACTTACAAGAGAAATCACTTTCATTTTGCATTAATTTGATACACAAAAGACCACACACATGTTTGGTCATCAATCATCATACATCCAGATCCAGATACAGACTTAGACACCAAGAACTATGATAATTTCTATGAACTTTAATGTATAGCAAAACTGGCTTATAGGGAAGTTTTTTTAAAAACTTTTTATAGCTGATATAGCTTATAAGGTGGCGGCGTGAAGCAGAGCCTTAACGAGGTTTATTCATATGTGTAAAGATCATACCCGAACCACTGGTCAAACTATTCTGCCCGGAGAAATTACTACTATTGTGAAAAGGACTAATCTGAACTGGGTATAGATCAGATGCTGTGATGGAAGAACTGTAAAGATCCTCAGGTCCACTTTCATTCATTAGCCCCACAGATTCTTCAGGAATAGACTTATGAGCCCAAGGATGCTTAGTAAGCTTCCTGTAACCTTCGAGTTCCATCGCGACTTCCTTCATGGTCGGCCTATCTTCCCCATTCAAGCGCAGACATCTTTTTATAAGTTCAGCAACTGCCTGGAGCTGCTCCAGAGAACCTTCACGCACAACACGAGGCTCCAGAATTTGAAACAGCCGATTTTCCTTCATTGCCATTGTAAAGTAGTTTGATATATTTCGTTCCTCTTGACTTCGTTCGAAGTCAATATGCTTCTTACCCGTCATCAGTTCTGCTAAGACGACTCCAAAGCTGTAAACATCACTTTTCTCTGTAAGTTGGCTTGTGTAGAAGTATTCAGGATCCAGATAGCCTATGGTTCCTTGAACCATTGTGGTCACTTCAGTGTGGTCGAGGGAGACTTGCCTAGAAGCCCCAAAGTCTGATATTTTGGCAGTGTAGTACTCGTCTACTAAAATGTTGGCAGATTTCACGTCTCTGTGGATTATGGGAAATGATGCTGCTGAATGAAGGTAAGACAACGCCCCTGCTGATTCTGAGGCAATTCTCATACGGTTGTCCCACGATAACCAAGTCAAGGCTCCTTGGCCGTGGATGTGCTGAAAAAGTGTCCCATTTGAGACATATTCATAGACTAGTACAGGCACTTCTAATTCCAAACAACAACCAAGAAGTTTAACTACGTTCCGGTGGTTAATTTGTGTGAGAATCACAACTTCATTGATGAATTGTACTATCTGACTTTGGTCCATTACTCTGGACTTTTTAATGGCTACTAATCTCTTATCAAGTAAAATACCTTTGTAAACAGTCCCATATCCACCTCTCCCAAGGATCCTGTCTTCCGCGTAGTTGTCTGTAGCCTTCTCTAACTCATCAGCAGTGAATATTTTTATTGAGTCCATGGAAACTTCACGTGACGATATCTGTTGCTTCAGTAACACACCTCCATTTTGTTGGAAGAATTTCTCCTTCTGCTTTACCATCTTTCTTGTCTTTAGGGTAAAATAAACCCAAGTGCCTGTGACGACTATACCCAGTAACCCAAATCCTATGCCTGAGATCAGTCCATAACAATCATCAACCGAAACATATACAAGATACAAAATGAATTAGTGAACGATGATAATACTTACCTAAAGTCACAGTGGTGGCAATATTATTCTGATCAGCAAAGCAAGCACCCGTTTTCCCATCTCCGGAGTATCCAGGAGGGCAAGAACAATGGAAACTCCCCGGAGTATTAGTGCAAATCCTTGTCAGACAATCATTTAGTTCTGGATCCACACACTCGTTGATATCTGAAATGAGGTTGTAAAATGTGAGAAAATGATTTGAATTCTTAAGCCATGATAAATACAAACTCATGCATAGGTGATTTCAACTGAAACAAGGCCTATATATGCATGTCATGGAAATTTTACGGCCATTGTATGTAAAATGTTAGACCTTCATTCGCAATGTTTGAAGTGATTTCTCACACTTTAAGAGAAGAGATAGAGAAAACCTGTGCATCCCAAATCCAGGTATGGATTTCCCTGGTAGCCCTGATTGCATGCGCAACGGTATCCTCCCTGCCTCCTATTGGAATCGATACACTGGCTATTCGCCCTACAAGCATAATCTTCCAAGTTTCGAGCTTCTGTGCAGCTCACATTCCCAATAGCCCAATCTACCAGAACTTGAACAGAATCCTTAACCCTTTGTTTGAAATTGGGATCTGACAAATCGACA
Organism: Plantago coronopus; assembly: GCA_036897195.1. NCBI lineage: Eukaryota > Viridiplantae > Streptophyta > Magnoliopsida > Lamiales > Plantaginaceae > Plantago > Plantago coronopus. The sequence goes on from JAYMSL010000398.1 coordinate 19,292, forward strand.
GCCCCACGGAACTGAAACTGTGACATATCTCCAAGGAATGAATAGCTACAAGGATCAAAATATGATACTCTGGTGTGATTTAAGGGGCTAGCAAGAGTCGTGAAATAATACTGGAATCCCTTTGGAATTGACGTCTGGCAGCAGCCGATCCCGGAACATTCACCGGCAATCACGTCTTCTGCTCTCGAGCATATTGTAATGCATCCGTTGGTGAAGTTACGTCCATCACTGCCCGCAATCAGGGCGAGATCGTCACATCCAATGGTGACGAACTTGTTGTGCTCTGAGTAGCTGAACGGCGTATTGGTTATGTCAGATGAAGCATCATTCTCCAGGACAACTGAGCCAGTTCTGTCGTAGCATGTTCTTGCCACGACGTTGGAGATTCGCATTTGGTTGTTGGAGATTTGGTAGATCTGGAAGTCACCTAAGTAAACTCCAGGAGGGTTCAAGTCCATGCTGCAGTTGAATTCAAAAGCTTCGCTGATTCCACAGCCCTTTTGGATGCCAAAGGGATATGGAATCGTTACGTTGGCGCATTCCTGTGGGCAGCCGGGCTTGGTAAAGTTGGCAGCTTTGGATATACTTGTTGAGTCTGCAGCAGAGGAGGAATGTGTGGCGGGGAAAGTGCCGTAAATTAGTCCGTAAAGAGAAACAATCCATGCCAACTTCAGAGGAGCCATTGTTTTTCTCATACTGAAATTGTATTACTTAATTTGTAGCCTGAGAACTAAATGAACTATCTTATAGAAGCAGCATATAAAGACATTAGTTTGGTAGCATAATTATGTCATACAGTGATCAAATGATCATATAATATGAGTTGATTTGGTAATCCAGAGTGGACTTTTATCAAGGTGACATAGATCATTTTTGTAGTATAATCTGCTACTTGTTCAGGCACCAGCAGGAATAGTCAGAGAATATTATTGACAGTGAAGATGTGTTAACGAAGTTTGATCCTGTTGCAGTCTCCGTCTAATGCATTTGATTTACCTCGGACTGGTATCATGGACTCATGCTATGAATCGCGGTTTCTAGTCTTCAAGTGCCAGTTTTGGCTAACATCAGAAAGTTTAATTAAAGGTCTCTTTGCCTAGATGAAAATTAAAAGTACTGAATTCTGATCACACACTGTACTATTCTCAGATATTGTATTTATAGAAGTTCAGCAGCATGCTGCATGATGGTTTACATTGACCTGGTCTTACTATGGTGACCAATTCTGCAAATGCAGGATTTGTAATTCTAAAACATAAGGTTTCTACTCACTAACAGGAGTCTTAACACCAGTAATCATCAGGTGATCTCACTGAAATTTGTCCATGTAAAGGTACGTGACAACTCCACTTCACCAACTTCAGAGAGTTTACTTTATTAGAGAAGGGGTTAAGTAATATGCAGAATGCATATTCAGATTCTGCTTACATTCTGACAAAACTAAGACGTTGAGACATCTCCACTATCATTCATCTCAAATTCCCGGCAGTGGTTTAGATACTTGATTCCGCACATATCTAGACCTATGTTTTTCATGAGTAGAGGCTATAGTACAAGTTTCTGTGCTTGTGCATCATATCTTGATTAACCACAGTCACTGATCCAAACATCTCCAATCCGAATTGCCAGAGAATGTATAACAGTAAACAAGATTTACATGAATTGTTGTAACAGGTCATCAGAATAGCTGGTGCACTTTGGTTTTTTAGGTTAATGATATGCTAGTGAAACTGCAGATCTTGAATTAAGCAATCCTGGAACGGCTTTTGCGAAATTAAGAATGAAAACCAAGAGTTTCCAACAGGAACTACCCTTGGTGTATGTTTAACCAAACAAACAACAAGAAAAGATTCAGTGATTTTTCCTGTCTAGGCATGAATTACATTAATATAAAATGCGAGAAATTAAAAGGTATTATCAGACTCAGATGGGAGTCTTTTAAGTACAGAGTGGAACAAGCTTGAAAATTCCTTCAAGGCTGAGTTTGCACACTATAAGCAAATGATGATAGAATGAATCAGTTTCACAATTGAACAGATGTCATCAAATAATTGTAACTTAACAATAATACATTGAAAGCAAAGAAACAGATAAAAACTAACAGCAGGTGTTTCCATCACCGAGGGCTATTTGCACGAGGGAAGATCATACTTGGGTTTGTGCTGTCCAAACTGTATTGCCCAGAAACTTCCTCGGTGTTTTGATCAGGGTACAGATCAGCTCCCATAGTTAATGTTGTGTAAAGATCTGATGATTCTGTTTCATTCATAAGCCCTATAGACTCTTCATCATGGTTGGGCTGAGGAGCCCAAGGATGTATGTTCAGCTTTCTATAGCCTTCTAGCTCTATTGCCACTTCCTTCATAGTCGGCCTATCTTCCGCATTCAAGTGCATGCATCTTTTTGAAAGGTCAGCTATTGCTTGTAGTTGCTCCAAGGTTCCTTCTCTCAAAACCCGGGGCTCTAGAATTTGAAACAATCGATTTTCTTTCACTGCCATTACAAAGTGTGTTGTCAGATTCCTTTCCTCCTTACTCCTTTCCATGTCAATAGGCTTTTTACCTGTCATAAGCTCTGCCAACACGACGCCAAAACTGTAGACATCACTTTTCTCTGTCAACTGGCTAGTATGAAAGTACTCAGGGTCTAGATATCCTAATGTTCCTTGGACCATTGTTGTTACCTCAGTTTGATCCAGCGCAATTTGCCTTGACGCACCAAAATCCGATATTTTCGCGCAGTAGTTCTCATCCAGTAAAATGTTGGCAGATTTCACATCTCTATGAATTACTGGAAAAGATGCTGCTGAATGAAGGTAAGACAGGGCACCTGCTGATTCTGAGGCAATTCTTAGACGATTATCCCACGATAACCAAGTCAATGCTCCTTCATGGTGGATATGCTCAAAGAGAGTTCCATTTGATACATATTCATAGACTAACATAGGCACTTCTGATTCCAAACAACATCCCAAAAGTCTCACTACATTCCTGTGGTTAACTTGAGTCAGAATAACGACTTCGTTGATAAACTGTTCAACTTGGCTTTCTTCCATAACTCTCGACTTTTTTATTGCAACTACTCGTTTATCGGGTAGAATTCCCTTGTAAACCGTTCCATATCCACCTCTGCCCAATATTCTGTCAGCTGCATAGCCGTCCGTGGCTCTCTCTAGCTCTTCTGATGTGTATAGTTTGGTGGATTCTATTGAACATTCCACTGAAGACATCTGTTGCTTCATTAAGATACCTCCATTTTGTTCAAAAAACTTCTCCCTCGATTTTATGATTTTTCTTCTCTTCAAACCAAAGTACATCACAGTTACTGCTATAACTAGTGCTAAGAACCCAAATCCTATTCCTGCAGATTAATGTCCACGCAAACGAATTAGAGACATGACAGCCACAGATGTAAACTCAGAATCTTCAGTGGCAATATACAAAAGTTAAAAGCAGTGTAAAGTGTAAACAGTAAGAACTTATCTGCAGCTTAATTACCTAATGACACACTAATTACAGGGAATTGTGAGTGATAAGGAACGCAGGTACCCTTTCTTCCATCTCCAGTGTATCCATCAGGACAAGAACAGTTAAAACTACCCGGAGTATTTATGCATATGCTTGAGCTTGAGCAATAGCTGGTCTCAGGCTCAGCATTCGCACATTCATCGATGTCTAAAAATTACATAAATTAGCTATTAGTCGAATGTGGAAATTAACACCATGTAAAGGGGGAAACTTAAACTTAGAAAGGAAATAGAACCTGTGCATCCTAAATCGAGGTAAGGATTGCCTTCGTAGCCTTGATTGCAGGCACAACGATACCCTCGGAACCATGTATCGGATTCAACACAATGACTATTAGGCCTGCAAGCATAATCTCCAGAGTTTTGTGCTTCTGCGCAACTCAAGTTCCCAATCGCCCAATCCACCACAATCGGAACAGAAGCTTTAACCCTGCTCATGAAGTTAGGATCAGATAAATCCGACACTCCACGAAAATCAAACTGTGTTGGATCACCCAAGAACGCATAACTGCAAGGATCGAAGGATGATACATCAGTATGATTGGACAAACTATTGAGATCTATGAGAAAGTATTGGAATCCATGTGGAATAGACGTCTGGCAGCAACCGATCCCCGAGCAAGAGCCGCCAACAACATCATCCACGCTCGGGCAGAACGAGACGCAGCCGTTCGTGAAGTTCCGGCCCCACATCCCACCGATCACGGAGAGATCATCACAGCCGATGACCATGAACTTGTTGAGTTTCGAGTAGGTGAACGGCATGCCAATGATACTAGACGAGGCGGAATTCTCCAATACGACTGATCCGGCCGTGTCGTAGCACTTCCTTGCCACGACGTTGGAGATTCGCAATTCATTATCAGACACCTCATAGACACGTATGTCACCAGTGAGAGCTTGTGGTGCACCGAAGGCGGTGGTGCAGTTGAACTCAAATAGTTCACTGATCCCACAGCCAGTTCCAATCCCGAAAGGGTAAGGGACTGTTAGATTGCCGCACTGGCTCGAACACCCGGGCTTGGTTATGACGCCACCCCGTGTAATATTCATCGTATCGGCAGTCGAAATGTTGATCAATCCACACAGGAAAAATGTCCAAGCTGATACATACAGAAGAGAAACAAGCCTTTTGCCAGACATGGAAGCCATTTTGGTACTAGAACTGTATCTGGGTTACAAATATTTCATTGCAAAACACAACATTTCTAAGCAAATATCACTGGACTGGACTCGGTCCAAACTCCAATGTAAACGTGGACTAATTATTAATTAGTTAATCATCAACATTAGTGTGGTTTAACAGAGTTGAGTTCTTCACGTTTAGCCTATAGAAGACCTGGACACAGTCAGATTAATGTCTAAACTGTTCAAGTTAGGTACATAGAAAATTCCATGACATTGACAGTTCATCTACAAGAATAATTGTCCGGATGGGAACGAAAGCAGAGTTTACTTTCGAATTTCTACGACAAAGACTTGAGTAATTCGGAGAAATTTGACTACGTACTACAACTACTCTATGATCATTACAATCGTAGAAATTATTGTAAAATTCATGATTTTTCTCAATATAAATAAAACAAAAACTCATCAGTCATATCAAATTGTGACGTTTTTTTTTCCTATTATTTAGTAAAATAAAGCATTTGACAATATTTGATCGATCAACTGGAAGTATCATATTGGGAATATATACAAGCAGAATTGGAAGAGTGAAATAGTACATTTCGCTTGAAAAATGAAGAATTGTACTCTGCATTTCAACTGTTCCCCCATTTGATTTAGGGATTGGAGTTGTACTTTTTGAATAAAAAAGTGTACCTATACAAAGTTTGTTAAAAAGATAATAAGCTGAGAGTTTGTTAAAAACAGAGCAATTCACTTCAGTAATCTCATTTTTCACTTCATCAATTCAACTTCTCAAGTTTACATTGATACCAAACTTGAGCTTAACTTACTTGGGATTTTCTATCGTTAATCACGGTGTCGCCCTGACTAACTTCAGTCACTTATTTTAAACCACTAGATTTACAATCTAACGGCTTAGATTGAATGACCAGCTACTTGTTGCACTAAGTATCGCTATAGGTGTTATTGTTGTCGCTCTATGTCGCTTTAAACTAAATATTATAAAAAAATTATTATAAAATAAAAATAAATTTTTTTATGCAAAATTATATAATTATAATTATTTTAAAAACATATTAAACATGTTGATTAGAATTCCCTAATTATATAGCATTCCTACTTCTTTATTCATGTTGATTAGAATTCCCTAATTATATAGCATTCCTACTTCTTTATTAACCTTGCCAGAATAGTTTTATTTAAAAATATTTAATTTCTTATTGACAAAATTAATTAAATTTTGTATTACCAAATATGCAACAAGTAGCAAGTTAGAGCAGCAAAGTACAACACCATGGGTGATGCATCGACAAACTCATTGAAGTTGACA
>JAYMSL010000399.1:0-25272 GCA_036897195.1 Plantago coronopus
ATATCTACCGTATTTTCAATAACTAATATCCTACCTTACAAAAGATTCAATAGGATGAACGTTGTTTAGTTCCATCTAACGAATTGATATTAGTTCCAACTAATAAGCAGACACTTCTCTACTACTAGATTCTAGATTCATTCAAGCGTTCCATTCAGTTAGCTCTCCTTTAAGCTATCTGTCTTATTTCAGCTTACCGTATTTTCAATAAAAATCCCAACTTGCAAAATCTGCAGTGCGATGAACTTAGATTAGTTCCATCTGACGAATCGATATTACTTCTAAGCTCTCGGCTTATTCAGAGTTTACCGTATTTTCAATAAAAGTCACACCTTACAAGATGAACTTAGATTAGTCCCATCTCACTATATTACTTTTAACTAATTTAACAACTTATCTACTTGAGGAGAATAATTGATATTCAATTTTACTAGAATCTATAACCTAACCTTCAATTACATTACCTACATCTCATACTTCAACTTGAATCACTTTGTTTACGTGATAGACTTATTAGCGACAAATAGACTATGAGATCAAACTTGATATTCGCTCATCTGATAGACACAATATACACAGAACTAAAATTCGATGACGAACCCACATTTAAGTAATATGTCCTAGAATATACTGTCAATTTTATAATGTAAAACCGTAAATTGAATATCATCAATGAACAATGATTATGAATAAATAATAAGTGGTGCATTGATTCAATTTTTAATTTGTTGCATACATGTATCGCTATTTAACTAGGAGGTGCAGTTTTGAGTGACTCTAATTTATCCATTTTTTTCCTTTTTATCTAACTGATGTAAACCAGATTTAATAATAAATTTTCTCGCTGCTTCAAAAATGTATCCTCTCTTTCATTATAAAAATTATTTTAGAACTACTTTTTACCTTTATGTTTTTAAATTTTCTCTTTTCTCTTATATATTATATATTATAGAAATTGTTTATAACACACTTAGTATGTTGCGCATAATCTACTTCATATCATTAGTTGTTTGAAAAATCACTCAAGCTATCTGGCACATAAACAAAATTTACCAATTTTTTTAACAATATTTGGTAGCTTATGAAACGGGAATACATTACATAATTATTGTGTAATTTGTTGGGGATTCAAGTCACCCCTTAATTACTGTTTTAAAAATAAATTCCAAAATTGATAAAGGATAAATAAATTGAAACAAATTGATAAACATATTTGGTAGATGACCTAAATTATTCTTTGATTAATGAATCATTTATTTATACTTATAATTTTGTATACACTTGGTTTTTCGTTTTAATATGATTATGACAATAAAAAGATTGACGGTTTTTATGTTTACAAATATATATAGTTATAAGAGAATTTAATGTTTCTACAAAATAATCTTGAAATGCTTTTATTGTATTTTTGTCTACTAATGAAATTTTTTTTGCGATCTATTTCCCATTATATATACTTTCTTCAGTTTGAAAAATTAAAAATTTGCAAAAATTAAAAATAATACCGCATTTTTAAAATTATTATTATAAGTTATAATTAGTATATAACCTACAAATTTACTTTAGTGTGACTTAGTTTTCCGAAAATATCCTTGCTCGTCCATGGTGGACGAGCAAATAGCTTAGAGCCCCATCCATGACCATGACTATGAGATCAAACACGGACTGGTTTATTTTCCAGTAAAAAGAATAAAAATATATATATAATTAGTTGGTCTTTTTTCTACCTTCTTAAATCTTAACTTATGATCTCTTATGACTTATGAGATTCACTGGTAACGAAAATTATATGAATAAATCTGAGTCATGGAATAAGTAGCTATGTGCAATGTGTATAGTTTGGAAACAAAATGATAGATGGACCATGGATTATGTTAGTCGAAGTAGACTTTACGTCAACTAAACATGTAATAGAAATATTTATACCACGAATACAACTATGCTAGTATAATTTCATTATTCGATGACATAACTTAATCAGCCGCCTTATCAATTAATTTCACATTCTTCGTGATTTTCATTAAGTGAATTGACTTAAAAATCACTTTATATACTTTTTCGAAAAATAGTGACTGATCATATATCTTTCACATTATTAACTCGTTTTTACAAAAGATTCACAGCCTCACAAATTTCTCCAAGAGACTACCCTGTTACATGCCCATTTACAACTGTAGGACTTGCAGAAGGTGAAAAAGAAGACAAGTGACAAGTGTAACTGTAACTTGCAGATAGTGAAGGTAATGGTGGTGTCAACTGTGAAGGAGAAAAAAGAGTTGAGATTTCTGCAGAAGAATCTTTCTTTTCTGTATTTTGCTGCTTTATTTCTTTTCCTTTAGCTGTAGCTGATCAGCTTCAGTCCAAGAAAAGGGCTCCATTAAATCTGGTAAAAGCACTATCAAACACACATGTATACTTTGTAAAATACTATTAAGGCCGCATTGTTTAAGCAGCACTGAGTTCATGGCAAAAGCGTCACTCACTTTGTATTCTTTCGTGCTAATTAAGGTAACCAATCTACTTTTTGCATTGAACTTTGTGTCTTAACTGAAAATATACACCCTCTTGGGAACTGGAATTCAGCCTCCAAAGTCTGCTCATCATTTTCTGCAGGTCATGAACAGGTGATCTCCTTCTGGATTTGGGTTCAGGTTGCTTAGTTTGAAGGTAAGTTGTTGGTAGATTTAGTTGGTGAAGAAGTTCAGTGATACCTTCTTGCTTTTGAGATTTTTGACATTCTTTTCTCATTGTGGTTGGTTGCTTCATTTGAGGGTAACTGCATTATGCCTATTTTGGTTTCTTAATGTGTCTTTTTCTTTTGCTAAGAAGTTGAGTTTTGGGCTAATTGTGTTCAGGGGAGATTCTTCGAGAACTGGATTTGGGTGACGTTTTCTTTTGCCAAGAAGTTGATTTTTGGGCTAATTGTGTTCAGGGGAGGTTCTTGGAGAACTGGATTTGGGTCAAGGTTGTGGCTGTAGTTGCTTTCAAAGGTATGTTTTGTTATGCATTTTTCGATTTTGTATGGTGATTCTGTTGTATCTAGCTGAGTTCTTGGTAAAATCCCTTTAATTTCAAGTAATAGTTAAATAGTCTAGAATCCCAGAAAAATCAAGAGATGTTATTGATCAGTATAGCCTTATGAGGGTGAGGGTAGGTGCGATTTTTGGTCACGAATTCGAGAACTGGAATAAGCACAAGTGAAGGTGTATACGCAGTACTTGTCTCTAGTTTCTGGTGGTGTTTATTGATTAGTATTGGTTTAATGCTGGATGCAGGATCTGATAAATGACACCAAGTTCAAGCAGAGGATCATCTCTGCACTGATATGTTTCATTGATCACTACTTTCGAATAAGTGAATCGTTCGTTAACCATTTCTTGTTGTGCTGATGGCGAAGTGTACAAGAGAAAGAGTGATCCAGTCAATTCTGCTTATTCTTTTCATTTCTGTTACACATACAGAACAGCTACAAACATCCCAAGTACAAACACTTCTTCGAATCCAGACCCTTTTAAACTATCCTCCTTTTCTCAGCAATTGGAACATTCACACAGATTTCTGCAGTACTGAACCGACTTTATCTGTTACACTTGTTTGCTACCAAGACAAGCTAACTCAGCTCCATATTGTGGGAGACTTTGATTCTCCTCCATTACCCAGAAATTTCTCCATCGATTCTTTCGTCACCACACTCGTGAGGATTCCAAGCTTAAAGGTTCTTACACTGGTATCTCTTGGTCTATGGGGGCCATTACCTACCAAATTTATGCGGTTATCTGCACTGGAGATACTAAACCTGACAGGAAACTTCTTGCAAGGCAGTATACCACCAAGTATAACGTCGTTGATTTATCTTCAAACTCTGATACTTGATTGCAACAACTTCACCGGTACACTTCCACAACACCTCGGTTCACTTTCAGCTTTGGCAGTTCTGAGTTTCAAGAACAATTCGTTATATGGATCTTTACCTCATTCGTTGGGAAATTTGGGAAATCTGAGGGTCCTTGCACTGTCTAATAACAATTTTTCAGGAGAAGTGCCTGATCTTAGCAGTTTGACAAATCTTCAGATGCTCGACTTGAGAAACAACTCTCTTGGGCCTCGATTTCCTGTGCTGAGCAATAAGATCGAAAACATAGTGCTGGAGAACAACAGGTTCACTTTTGGGATTCCGGAAGAAGTTCAATCCTATCGCAGGCTAAAACTATTCGACATTTCTTCCAACAGATTTGTCGGCCCATTCCCGGTTTCTTTATTATCACTGCCATCAATAAATTATCTGGATATAGCTGGAAACAAGTTCACTGGCATGCTCTTCGAGAATCTCCCTTGCAACGGCGAACTCACATTTGTGAACCTCAGTTCAAATCTTTTGACAGGAAAGCTCCCTGGCTGTCTCAGGAGAAAGGGTGTACTTTACGGTGGGAACTGTTTGGAAACTGGAGACGGTAAACAACAGCCGGTTGCATTTTGCCAGAGGGAGGCTCTAGCTGTGGGAATATTGCCACGTTCGGAGAAGAAAAGGCAGGAGTCGAAAGTCATTCTTGGCCTAAGCATATGTGGTGGACTCATAGGGGTTATAGTTTTGATTTGTGCAGCAGTGTTTATAGTGAAGAAATTTCTTGCCAGGAGACTTATGCAAAAGCCTCAACCAAGATTTACAGCAGAAAATCCATCAACCAGCTATTCATCAAAGCTGCTTAAAGATGCAAGTAAGGTTTCTAAATTTCCTCTAGTACTGTTAAAATATAATCTGTTTTAGGGCAATCTTAGAGTAACTTATCTCTGAATTTCGATGGATCCATATCAGGGTATATAACTCAAGCAATGAAGGTAGGAGCATTAGGTATTCCTTCATATAGGACCTTCTCTCTTGAAGAGCTTGAGCAGGCAACAAACAATTTCGATACGTCGACTTTTATGGGAGACGGCTCTAGTGGACAGGTACTTGATCCACACGGCATACTATACGTGAAACTGCTCTTGGTGGCAGTTTGAGCTTATGATATTTGTTTCTGATGTTTATACGACGCAGATGTCCAGAGGGCAACTGAGAAATGGCTCCTGTGTAGCAATCAGATGCTTGAAACTGAAAAGATATCACAGCACTCAATACTTTATGCCTCATATAGAGATGGTCTCAAAACTCAGACACCACCATTTGGTCAGTTCTCTTGGACACTACTTCCAGTACTACTTGGATGATTCAAGTGTTAGCAGTGTCTTTTTGGTCTTTGAATATGTGCCTAATGGGACTCTCAGGAGCTGGATATCAGGTACACAAATTGACCTCTGATACGTTGGCTCTATACCTTTATGTTTCCGGATTTCGATATATTGACTGTCATAATTTGCAGAGAGAAGGGTTCAACAAAAGCTTACCTGGGCTCAACGCATAGCAGCTGCGACTGGGACTGCAAAGGGTATCCAATTCCTATATGCAGGGATCGTACCTGGACTGTTTCACAATAATTTGAAGATAACATATATTCTACTGGATCAAGACCTTGTAGCAAAAATCAGCAGTTATAACCTTCCTTTGCTTGAAGAGAGTACAGGAAGAGTAAGTCACAAGCAGCAACTTCTTTCGAATACTGAAAATTGTGTTTTCGACCTTATCTTGCACAAGCTAATTCAAACATTTTCTCAACTTGATAGGAACATCCCCGAAAATCTGTGGGAGAGTCCAAGGAGTCGAACTGAGTAAGGTTAGTGCCTCTGCATGTAAATATATTTACTAGCTAGTTTTACATGACATGATGGCAACCCTTGTTATCTAAAAGGTTAGAAACCCGCATATAATGGCTAAAACTAAGGACTCCATCAGCCATCTGCAATGAGGCGCATACGAACGGAATTAAGTATAACTATTCCTGTATACTGTTGGCTTACCAGCCTTGTATAAAAGCTCTCTTGAAGTAAACTATTGTTCCGAATGCAAATTCATTCATTTTGGTGTTCCACAGGACAAAAGACCAAGACAAATCGGATATTTACGACTTTGGTGTGATTTTGCTTGAAGTGATATCTGGAAAGCCTATAACTTCCAGGGATGAAGTGGAGATCCTCAAACATCAGGTACCAGAAAAACCAGATTACAAATACTTTTCTCCAGGAAGCCTACAATTTGTTCATGCCTCTTTGACATTTTTGCAGCTGCAGGCAAGTATAACAGGTGATGATCCATCCAGAAGGGGTGTAATTGATCCGGCAATTAGAAATATGTGCTCTGGCGAATCTGTGAAAACAATGTTGGAGATATGCTATAGATGCTTGGCCAAAAATCCGGCTGAAAGACCATCCGTCGAAGACGTTTTATGGAACCTGCAGTTTGCTGCACAGGTTCAGGATGCATGGAGGGGTGACTCTCAAAGCAGTGACGGTTCTCCTATTACACCTCTTCACCGGTCACCCCTGAAGTTGCCGATCAAGTAGAACATGGAAGGTCTTTAAATTGCTCTTGTAAAGCCACGTCTAGTTCGTAGCATATTCGCTGCTTTTTTCGTTTTCAATTGAGCCGAGGCATTATAGATACCCTTAAAGCGTAAACTCTGATTAAGTTACAGTACATAACTACATCCTCAAGTTTTAGATCCAGGGCAGACAGCAGATAGCCATACAATATAGTTAAACAAGCAGTTCCCTATGTGTGTAAGTAGATTTAACTGTTAATACAAAAATGGCCCGGATATATGCAGCAAGTTGGCTCATAAAATCTGAACATCTGAAGTCTCACAAGTCGAATTTCTTCTTCTAACTGGCAAAATTACATATTTAGTTGAACGCAGAAGCGTTTCCTCTACAATCTACATTCCTTAGAAGTGTTTCCTCCACAAAGCATAATCTTAACTCTATGTAAAGCAAAAACCAAGGAAGATAGACCAGAATCTTAATGCGAATTAAGATCATACTCATAGTCATAACATCAAAAATTACAACAAAAGCAACTCCACAAAAGCCTACGGAACCCTGATGCTCTCAGCCTGGTTGTTTCCAGCACCAGATCAAATAACACCATCCCAATACCACCAAACAAGAACATGAATCCAGAGAACAAGCCCTTAACAATGTACATCCTCTTGAACCAGTCCGGGGGGACACTATGCGAAGCAATCCTACATGCGGATCTGATGCCCAGGGGAACTGAAGTAAAACCTACTTCTTTTTATAAAACTTCTCAATGCTAGAATACCAGGTCCACTGAAAAATTAGGCCAGCGAGACGAAATAGACCAATAGTCGTAACCTCTAAAAATGCCATGAGATATGATCGTTGAGGGGATAGACCAGCAGTTGCTATGGCAAGTATGAATCCCTCAAAGTTGCAGGGGACAATAAATGTACTTGACTTAATTCCATCCAATGATTTTTTGGCAACTTCCTCCGATTTCATTGCACCAGAGGAACCGGCAATAATACTGGTAAGTTGTGGTCGTCTCTTGTTCTCTGTTACATGCAGATAAGTTTCAGTACGAGTTCAAGTAAAGGAAAAGAAAAGTAAACTAGGTAAGTATCTGCAAGAAGTTGGAAAATGCAAAACATCTGTAACTTGACAATTAAACCGTGTGCAGTATAAATATAAATGAGGAACATCTTCAAAGTTGTGATAGTAGGATCGTTGTGAGATTAAAAGATGTATAAATCATACAACAAGCATAATGAATCTAGATAGCAGGCAAAGATCTTCTGCATCACTAAGAAACATAAATGCCTGATTTAGCAAACAAAATCAGTTGAGATTGTATATAACTATATCTTTGCAGTCTGAACACCCCCCCCAATACACTATTAATACTTCCAGCGCATATTACGAGGTTTGTCTAACAAAATCATGCTATCATTCAGTTCACTACTGACAGTCAGCTAAACTCAGACTCTACAATTTAAACAGAGAAGATGAAGAATCGACAGATTAGAAGTAAGCTCTACTGCGAGGGGGAAGATATATAATGAATTATCCAACTAATCTGAAGCACAGTATATATCAGACATATTAACAGCAAGAGATTGCAACCTAGAAGAGAAGTAGAGGTCATTCAAATTTTGAACATTAGATTCTATCTACGAGTTTTGCAGCGCACTAATACAATGTAAATATATGTACCTTCAGCGAAGCCAGGCGTTTCAGTATCTGGGGGAAAGATGAGGGAGATATGGATGTTGTCTGCTATAACCTCTTGTTGGAGTGCTTCTGCCAAACCCCTAAGCCCAAATTTACTGGCTGAATAAGCCGTATAACCATAAATCCCCACCTGAACAATTATCATCCAATTAATTGGAATATTATTATCATGGACAAAAAATAGTTTGCTACTCTCGAACTACAGAGAACAGAAACATTTCAAGATTTTCCCAAGTCATAAAGTCACATAAACAAACTGAAAGCACTCATAGTAGCAAATACGTAAGCATTTCATTATATTTAATACAGTAATATCTTGGAAATTATTGTACCTGACCGGCTTGTGAAGACATGATAGCAATTGAACCAGGACCCCTCTCTGCTCGAGACTTCTTCATCGCTGGCAATGCAGCCCGAATGAGATGAAAAGTCCCTGTCAAATTGACATCAAGCATGAACTTAATCTCGTCCAAATCCTGATCCGCCAGTTCCTGTGGGACAAAGACACCCTGGTTGCAAACCAGAACATCAATTGGTCCGGCCTCATCGATCACGCACTTGACAGCATCGTAATCTCTGACGTCAGCACTGAAGATCCTCACATCACAGCCAGTGGCAAGCTTAATGGCCTCCTTCGCCTCCTCAAGCTTGGCAAGGTTGCGGGCAAGGAGGGAGACATCTGCACCTTCCTGGGCGCAGAGGTGGGCAAGGGCAAGGCCAATACCACTGGAGCCGCCGGTGATGAAGACATGGCGATTCTTGATAGGCACCAAAGTGGGTTTGGGGCGGACGAAGAAGTACAAGGCTAGGAGTAGGCCAAGGGGGAGAAGGATGGACAGAGAGAAGAAAGAGAAGTATACTTCTACCATTCTTTAAGGAGCACACTAAACGACTGTTTGGTGCGGTGTTTGTTAGGTAGATCAAAATCTTAACAAAGCTGATGATGTATGAGTCCTAGTGAGACAGCAGCTATTGGCCCAGGGTATAGCGAGCTAAAGGTGACCTTGAGCTGCACAAATGCAGTGTACTTCCATCAGATGGATTAGAATAGACAAACACAAGCTACCACACAGCAATCGGAATTAACGAAGCCTACAACTACATTCTGGCACCAAACAATCAGAACAAATGCAGACTACTATGAAATTCTGGCACAAATCAATCCGGACAAATGCAGCATAATTTGTATATACAGTATCATAATTCATACACATCCATGGGATTGGCTTGATTAAATCATAACATAACCAAACTGAATGCCGAAAAAATTAAAAAAATTGCACATCTCAATTCTCAGGTGTAGACTAATCTGGTGAATGAATTACCAAATCAGACAACCAAATCGGAGAAAAAAAAATGAAGAACAAAATGACGAAGTGAATCAAGGGATCTGATAAATTAAATATGTTTGAAGCAGCAATAATTCCAGATGTAGCCTAAAATCAAAACTAAACACAGACTCTTATTACGAAATAGAAGTACTACCTGATTTGCAAAGGAAAGAAGAAGAAAGAAAAGGTAACGATGTGACTCTGTACGTACCTGTAACGTTGAAGCGCTGAAGTTTAAGAATGGAGCCAGAGATCAATTTTCTCCATGGAGATGTGAGAATTGTGTTTGACAGTGGTGATTTTTTTTTTTTTTTTTTTTTTTAGAAAGACAGTGGTGAATTGAGAAATGCTATTTCTGAATTCTGATAGAAGACTTTGGGGTTGACGATGAATTTGGAAAGTCACGCTTCCAACTATGCTTTAAAACTCGCTTTGACCCGGACGGTTCAACCGCATCTCGGACAACAAATCTCGGACAACAAAACGGGCTGAATACTGTAAAACCCGTACAGGAGTTCGGCCCGGAGTCGACCCGGCTCAAACCGCTAGGGAGCCGTGGATGAAGCCGGAAATACCCACCGGTTTTTTGCAAGAGAAGGAGAAAGGAGCAGAAAGGTACAAAAAAGATGATGCAAAATTTTCCAAACAGGCTGCTCTAGTTAGATGATCTAGGGTTAAGCTTAAAATGATTTTGGTTAAATTTCAAACATACCCTTAGACTTTCATTATTGATTTTAGTAGTAACATTTTTATTACATTTTCATTTCTCTAGTGTCTAATGTCAATTATCGTCAATTATCATAGAACTAAATCTTGATCATAAGATTATATAATAAATTATTACTAACATTTTATTGTCAACTCATATACATTATTGTTTTGGAAACATCATCTAGTAGCTGTTGAGTTCCCCAACTCGAGCTATCAAGTATCTCCTTCTGCTTGGAAGGTTCCTCTATACGACTCTTTGTTTGATGCGAGATGACTTGTAAGCCCTCTTTAATCCTTTTTTATCCATTCTGGGAGTTGGTGCGGTTCGGGTTTTTTTAAAAATAAAATAATTCGGAAGACTTCTTTATTATTCAATGTTCATGGACAATACTTCGACCGCTGCAATGACATGCTCAAACTTTCTGGTTATCAATCTCAAGATCTTCTCAACAACTCAGAAAATCTTCAACTTGTTCATCAATCCTTTTCATTTTTTGTTTATAAGGACCAAAGTTCCCGTGCAATAATCAACAACCGATCTGACTCTTTCATGTTTAAGTTTAAGTAAGGCTTCATATTCGACACGAAAGATTTGAAGCCGCACATGTATAGTGTTTTTTTTTTATTACTATACATGTTTAAGTATTACTGTATTTACCATTCCACTTTAGGACTCCGGTAAAACAGGTTCATAATATCCTGCTTTGGTCCCTCTAGAACTTTCGATAAGTTGTTTACATCTCTCATTATTGTCCTTTGAGATGATTCTTAATATAATTGACCTCGTAATTTCAACAAAATCTCCTTTTTCTGCAAGCTTATGCTCATGCAAAGATTTATTATTGGTACATCAGTTTTGAAATACAAGTAGTGTTGTATACGAGTACATGTAGACTTCTGCTAATTCATCCACCTCAATCAGCTTTGTTGTACATTAGTGTCCAGTGTCCGCAACTCCTGTGGATGCTTAATCATTCAGCATCACGGTGCATTGCTATTTACAATTGTTCGCCGCCATGTAGCAGTCTCAGATTCAAACCGCAGCTCCCATGTTGGCCAGTAATGTAAATCCTGCTTCGGAGTAAGGACACGAGGCTTCCCAGACAAGTCTATTGTTTTCACACGAACACGGTTCCCGTGTTTGAGTTCCTGTCAGGATGTTTAAGTGAGTCAGAAACTGTTGATTTGATTTCATTCCTACTAGTGTATTAAAAACCCATCAAGATTTAGAACAACAAATTTTGAATTCGAGTTTTGGCACAGAGATTTTAGATGTATTAGAAGATTTGGAGCACTCATACCTTTGTAACAGCAATGAAAGCATCCAAATCAGGAGTTCGTTTGTCATTTACTTCTACAACCCATTGGCGAGAATACAAACCAGTCGCATTTGCTGGGCTACCATTGTAAACCCTGCAATTATAATTTTCAGACGAGAGGTTAGGAAGTCATCTCAGAAAAGGATGTGCATAGAAGACTACAGGTATAGATTTCACGTGGCAGTAGGCACTTTCCACTTGAAATCTAGTCATTCCACTCAGATGTATCCAGCAAGCAAGGCCTTGGAAAAAGATGAAACCTCAAATTTCAACATAGTGCCTCGAGACCATTATGTTGGGACCTATGTGAAATGGGCAAGCCTTTGATGCTATAACCGAGAAAAGAAATAACTATGGACCAAGTCTTGTATAGTCAAGAAACACATCTATTTCCACAACTTGTATAATCAAGAAGCTAAGCTACCAAAAGAAGAAAAAGAAGAAGGTAAGCTACCATTTACACCATAATTTTTTAATCGCGGCTAGCACATTTTGAAAGGTATTACCTTGCCACATATACACCGTGCCCTTCTTCCGGTAGAAATCCAAGCGCACGCACAGCTGGATGTGGATCTTGTACTATGCAACCACACCAGTTGACGAGGTGCATTGTCCCGTTACCATCTGCAATATCTGTTCCCACTTCTAAATCGATTTCATTACCCTGAAATAAGATTTGAATTAAGAAGTTGAAAAAATCATCACGAGGTAACCAAGATGAATTAAGAAAAAGTTGAAAAGATGAATTAAGCAGCCCGCATAAGCATTGAGTTGAATATTCATGAACTATAACCAACGAAAAAGTAGTAAATAACAAAAACACGAAGTCCAGACCTCACGAGAAATTGTGATCAAGAGCTTCCCATCCATATCATTAGATTTGTCAAGATCTTCGCATGCACGCTCAATGTCACGAAAGCATGTAACTGGTTCTTTATTGATTGACAAAACCATGTCCCCTTGTTTGAGTACATTTGCAGCTCGAGATCCTGCTGAACATCCCCTAACCCTTAAAACATGACGTCTTATAGGATCTTTTTCCATTAATGCCTGTCATCACAAGTACACAGATGATGGAAATCTGGTCAAGTAATTACTCAAATATTGATGCATAAAACTAATAATGGAAATGTAATTATCAGCAGAAACAATAAAGGCAATGTGGATCAACTACCTGTATCCAACTTTCACTTAAGCCAAAATTCCGAGCTTTCGAGAGCAAAGTAGGATATAGCTCAACCTCCAATACTCTTACAACTGGCATAGGCCTTTTGATACAACTTTCGAGAAGGCTAGGTCTATAAGTACTAGATATAATTTTGTCTAGGATCTGGCTTATTGAATATACCGGAATACCACTAACAAATCGATGATCTTTAGCTGCCTGGGAGAAGTGGTTAGATGTAAGAGCATGCTTCAACACGTAGTTGATATGCAAAAAAAGAACAGAAAGCATAAACCTGATCTGAAAACCTTCCCCAAAGTGCTTGCACTTTGCCAAACTCATCAGTGAGGACACCAGAAACTCCATTACCGAAATCTGTCATGGTGCTAGTAAAATGAGAACCACTTGCTCATACAGTGTGAACATCAATTAAAGACAGAAAGGGCACTATCCCATCTTCCTAAAAATACTTTTCACTTATTAAGTTTGGTTCTCACTAACCTGTATCCAGTGCAATCACTTCTATATTGGTTGGTCTGTATCGTGGAGCTCTCGCCGAGCCAATGTAGAGAGCAGCACAAGGATTTATGACGAGTGACTTCCTGGAAATTGCACGTAGACTCCTATTCAGTGCGACAAGGCACACAGAATCGCCACTACGCAAAGCTGGTTCTGAAGCAATATGGAAGTTAAAATATAGTTCCAAGAGATGTTTCGGTGTCTAAATGTGTAATGTGCATACAGAGCGAGAGATATCAGGCAAGGATCACGAAATCTGATCAAACTTGACCACAGTAGAAGAAACCTTGACGAAAATGCATGAAAATATTGTTACGCTATACAAAAAAAGGATCTATATGAGGTGATTCAATAACCTATCTCCACAATCTAAGACCACAGTTGAAGAAAGCTACAGAAGTTGCATCAGAACAATAGATGATAAATTACCATGAAGAAGTTCAGCCGCTCTAACTGCTGACGCACCCCGACCAAGTGCAGAAGGATCATATGAAACAATAGCAAAATTATGGTTTGGATGGAGAAAAAGAACCTGTAGGATTGAAATATACTTGCTTAAACAAGATGGAAGAACAAGCAGCAATATCCATTACTAAACACAAACATGAAATTACCTGACCAGGAATTTCAATTGGGTAAGCAGCAAAAGACAATACTACATCGCAAGCGGATATTGGAACTGTCTCTCTATCAACTACAATCAATCCAATAGATGGAGACTGGTGAATGATTACACCAGTTCCGGCATACATCACCAACTTTACTCCATCATGCATACAAGATCGAGGTACCTGCACCTGCAATGATTGACACAAATACATTCACCTTAGACGACTGAAATGAATGGGGGAATCAATTGTGACAAATGACACATCTTGCAGATAGGAGATTAGAAGTCAAACATACTTTACCCAACACTGACCAAAAGGTGGATAAATGTGTTACAAAACTATGGGGAACATTATGTGATGCGGGAGATATGATAGAATGATTAAAGGAGTATCTTCTGATCAACAATAAGTTACACATCAATATAAGTCAAGTTTATAAAATTACTACCAGAACATAGGTGGTTATGTGGGAGAGAACATGCAGGTTAGAAAGGCACAGAAAAATACTGCTGAGAGCAGTGAGCTAGCAGAGAAACATATATATGTCATTAAGTTACCTCAACCCTCACAAGTGTAGGCTCAACCACGTGCTCAGCTAGTTGAGCATTGCCCGCTGGAAAATCTCTACGAACTGTCCGGACTTCTTCTCCCAATTCTTCCAATGCATCTTCCATAGGTCCATCATATTCACAGTCATTTAACAGAACACCGTCACCCGATAAACCATCAGTCTCTGTGGTTGCGGCTCCAGCATCAAACTCGCCGTCATCAAGAGGCTGTGAGCTATCAACAACTTTTCCATACTCCACTGTCTCTTGCATAACATATTGATGAGCTTGTTCCACTTTTGAGGTAGCCACAGCAGCACCAGATGATGGCATCCCATAGCTCGGAGAATCTTTATTGAGACTTACCAGTCCAGATGACTGTTTTGGAGTTTCTGGGGGAAAAGCTGGCTCTATAGTCCACAATCCTGAACTGTCATTACGGGTATAAATTTGAGGAGGGCCATACCAATCATGATGATCAACTGTGACCAAGACAGTCTGCATTCAAGAAACAATTCAAAAATTCCTCAAATGGCAATGAACATCATTCTCGCAATTAACAAGAAAGCATAATATCCCCTAAATACAGATATTTAGGTCATACGAAGGTGGCTGTTAACATGTTAAGGTCCTTTGAACAAGTATATATCATGACGGGATAAGGGGGAACTAAATTCACTTATCAAACCTCGCCATTCACTGAAAGGAATTTATCTGAGATTCTATTGCATATCTAGACAAAACATGTGCATGCAGTTAATGCAGAATGACATAATTACTTTTACATTATATCTGCACCAGAATAGAAACAGTGAACGTTGAAGATGAACATACCATCAATTCATATAGTGTATCTCAAGCATTTGATAGCTTTATGATATAGAAAACACTAAACATTTTCCAAGATCAAGTACAAGTACCACAAACAAATGTACATGTCATCTAAAAAAACTAATCGTATATGACAAGTTGATACTGATACTGCGAACAAAAAATTGCACACATCTATGCCTCTGGTGGGGTAAGTAAAGTGTAATTCACTTCATTGATCAGTTTAGAGAACCAGTTAGCAGCAAGAAGAAGAAAAGCTTCACCATTTCACAATTACTATATGTCAACATGTGAGGGTATACTACAGAACATATGTAACCTTGGAAATCAAGAAAGGCTAAGACACGAAACAGAAAATAACTTTATTGTAGAAATTCAGCACATTCATCTGCGCATGCAAAAATTGGGATGATAGGCAAAACTCCCATCAAAATGTTACGGAAGGGTATCTAAGAACAAGAGGCTGAATACATCAAGCAAAAGTGTAGGTAAAGACTAATGAGGCATGAATATGACCTTTGCCCGGTACCGATCATTGTAATGTATATATTCCAATGGTACTCTTGCACCCTTTGATAACTTGGGTAGAACACGGATTAAGTCTTGAAGTGTTGAAATTTCTGCGCCTGCAAACTTATTAATAATAGCATGGCGTGGAACTCCAGCTCTTGATAGCATGTATCTGGAAAAATATGTAAATGCAAAACTCGTTTATGAAATATAATTGGCTGCACATCTACACAGAGTTACCGTGCATGGAGAATGAATGGAACTTATGGAAGTCATCAATATCTGGCTTCATCATTACTCACAGAACACCAATTGACATTGCATGGCATCAATTAGAAGCTAGAACATATTAAGGTTGAAAAGTAAAGCTAGAAATCAGGGATCTTCAATCATGACAAGAGTGAACAGACATTCATACCCTGTATCTGCAACATATACCAGACCACACTGGAAACCAAAGTTTCTGGCCTGTAATATAAAAATAAAGGAGCTAATGGAAGGGACCATATACAAGAACACAGAATACAGTGAAAAGTGAAACAGTTTACTAGTTAGTACTAAACTAACTAGGAGACAGTTACAAAAGCTGGATGATCTCTCACGTTTTGATAGAAAATAAGCTTTTACAAATAATTTAAACAGAGTAATTCCAGAAAAACAACACAACTCTAAAAAAAATAGCAGCATCACTTATTCAAACTCGTAAGCATCACTTATATTTCACAAAAGGCCAAAGTCCAAACAAAGCCATACTCAATACTCAATACTCAATATAAACTAGAGTGACTGTGACTAATTATGCCAAGTATTTGAGAAGACAAATTCAAGTGAACACACAGAGTGGATAGAGCATAAATATCCTCGTCACAGCTTGCTTCCTTCATACAACAAACTTTTTTAAAAAATGTATATTCACATGCACCTTATCAACACAACGACATTTGTTAACATAGTCACGCCATTTATTCATCACACATAAGAATCTGTGGGGGCAGAAATGGGGAAACTTCTTAGTAATGACCAACCTGTTGATAAGAAAGTGGGTGTATTACAGCTCCACTGATTTCGAGGAAGTAATCTGGGGTAATAGAGTGCAAATCCTGAACCTGGAACAATTAATGATGTGTCAAATGAAAGGATTGCCCAAGACAAGGAGCCTCAGCTTAAAATGGTGGTCAGGTGATAGTATGATATTCCCTGTTTTATACTTGAAAATATGTTGAAGCATAATTATGTTGAGATTTTGAGGTCATTTCAAGTTTCAACACAGTATTTTGTTTTTAGAGAGACTGATGTTCATGCTATAAACATGTGTCAGTGTAGTACCTGAATGGGGTAAATCCAAGGTACGTATAAGTAATCCACACACCCTTTTTGGTACCTCAACTAGACGAAATCCAAGTTTTGGTGCTTTATATGGTTACAGTCACCAATTATATTATCCTGTGCCACGTGGCTGTGTAATTAAGTGACAAAATTCTTTCAAACTTCGATTTGGTCAAAATAAACTTTAGTTGATTCCACATAAACACAATTTTTCAAAAAATTCATACCGCCCCTTTTTTATCAAAAAGAAAAAAAAATCACAAAATAATCCATTCAGTAAAAATAAAAAGAATTTAGACAAGAAATAGAAACAAAATAAAAAAGAACCAAAAGGTCCGCCATGGAGCTTCCTTGACATTTCAGCCATGCAAGAAAGCTCTGTCAATTTTCCTTCCTTTATATTTTTTTAATTTTTATCTTTATTATAATTCTGAGTTTACATAGATACTTGTACACAGTTCTTTATAAATGGATGTATTCGAAATATTAGTTTGTACAAAATCAGTTAGTTTAAATACTTTGATGATATAGGGTTCTATTGGAAAGTATATACAGTTACAACTTTTGCATTTCGGACCAAAATTTTGAATTTGCAACTTGACATGTGTCAGTTAAACTCAGTACGCATGTGCCATTGGGTACCTGTATTGGACATTATTACATTATACAATACCATAATGGTTCTTTTTTTTTTAAAAAAAAAGGTGATTTTATATAAATAAAACGAGAATACATGGGAGTGTATTAAAGCAAGGATGGTTTACTTAAAGTAAAACATATGGCATGTGGTTTACGTAACTAATTTAAGAAAAAAAGTACAGCTTGAACCAAATGTTCTTAGAATTCATAGTGAACTACTAAAATTTCACGAGCACCATGCCATAAAGATATCGAACAAGCAAAAATATACAAGAGACAAAGAATATATAAATATATCTCACTGTCAAATCCAAAGTCAATGGTTTTCCTCCCCTTTCAATCTGAAGTTCAACTTTGTGGTTAACACTGTCATCAAGTACCGTCTCCATCTGGAGAAATTTTGTAATCACCTACAACAAATTCACAAGAACTTACATTCATCAAGAAATAACAGAAAGAACTTTTTTTTTTTACAAAGAATATCTATGGCACCCACAAATTCTACAGTAGTGACATCTAAAAATCAAATTATCCGTTTACAATAAGTTTCTTTTTCTTTTGAAATGGCAAATCTAACTATACTACTCCTACTCCAATGTTAATTCATTTCTTAATAATCTAAAATCTAAATAAATGAACAATGCCAACAACTCTATTATCATTCTATAGAACACGACAACTCGATTAACAGGAAGGAAGTAGTGTCGAAGTGAGGATGAAAACAGAAAGGGATTGAATATATATTTCATAAAAAGTATCATTTCGCATAAAAATTAATAACGTATCTGTTTGCTTGTTCATAGAGATTGATCATCAAAAGTGAAAATCAAATCAAAGAATACATTCAAACAATAAACATGTCATTATCAAATATATACGGGCATTTCCTTTCTGTTTCTCTTAAAAGTCATGCAAGTTTTATGCACCTCGTGACTAGTAGGGAGAAAGCCTGAATTCCACCACACATTTTAACTTCAAGTTTTAAGATTATAGTCATACCAAATAGGTAACAAACTGCAGGCTATACGTTTCAGTTCTCTTTACACTGATTCTTGACCAAGCATAACACTTTTTGTGAATTTCCCATTAAATGACAACGTCGAGGCCTACCACCAATCAATGAACGAAACAAATCGGACAAGGACCATCAAGGTCAATTCCTCTAGTCTCGTGGAAGCTGATCTATACATTTGTAAAAAGCAAAGATTGGGGAACACTGGAAGAATTGTGCTTAGCAAGAGAAAAGGGATAACGGGAACAATTTACCTGTTTGCTATATCAATATTAATTATGCAGTAGACCTACCACAACTAATTAATTAAATTTGCAAACATATCACCTACCTCACCATTCAGCTGAACAAGTACGTCACCTGCTTCCAAATGCTTATAGGCTGGGCCATTTGGCACCTGTATTAAAAGCACAGCAACAAGTTTATATCAAATGGAAGATAATGCTTGGAATCGTCTCAGAATAATTAGCTAGTTTTCCATCTTAGGCGTCCAAAGTATCTTGTGCATACCCAAAATGAAAATTCTAACCTACAATAATTATATTATACCAAACATATCACTAATCTTCCAACCCATTATCCGATCCCAATCAAACTTAACCAGCCTTTTTCTCCCAACCATCTCAAATGTAGGACTCATTCTCTAAATAATGTGCCAAAAGAGGGCAGGTGTATAAATTTGGGATGGAGGGAGTATAATCTAGAACTTAAGTGCCTGTTTGAAAGTGATTTCGATTATTGAGAATTACAAAAAATAAGAATAAATAGAAATCCAAAAGGCGGACAAAAAAGAGAATTAGATGTGTTTTTTCAAAATGTGATAGTCAAAGTATAAGTGCTTGCATAAACTTAATTTGCAAATTATCTGTTTTCAGTTTCACCTTCAAAGTAGTAGAATCAGAAAATAAGCAACCAAGGAGATAACAATTATCAATCAATTCACATCTCAAATTCTTCACGAGTCATAAATGTCTGCAACTCCGCCATAAATAAATCACCAACAATGAACAATGACAGGAGACTGTAAGTTTGAAAACTTCATATCTGATTTATTTCCAATTCCTAGTATGAACAGCCCTTTATTGATGCCCAAGGGCTGCAATTCAATCTGACAGAGACACAGAGTTACTTATGATTTGAAGGAACAAATTCAGATGCCCAACTCTTCTTTCGGTTGGTTTCCTTGCAAGGACTACAAATGAATAATAGCAGTATTTGGGAAAAGAGAAGGGCTCCATAATTCAATTGAAAAGTATGTGATGTGGGTCTAAGGTTTTTGGTATTGTTTTGTAGTGTTAGACAGGACTTTTTTCTGAAAAGTAAGCCTATGGTATAGATGATTTTGAGAATATTTTAGCTCTGGTGATGTCAGTTGCGAATTGCTACAGAACATTTCTGTGGAAACTTGAAAAGTTCGGAAAACAGGAGAGATTAAGCAGTGTAAGAAATAAAATAAAATATCAGGATGGGTGGAATGGCAAAATATGTGTTGGTAACAAATAAAGACTACAGTGCCATATAAAAATAGGACTCCTTATTCACCTTTTTCCAGCTTTTTCAAAGCCGTGAAATAGCAAACACAATAAATGCAGCTGTTACTACAAAAGAAATTAAAAAGAGTTTTCAAGCAGCACTTGCAAACAGGCACTACATTCCTAAACCCAAGAAAATAGTGAACTTCAACATGTATAGATGAATAAATTTCTAAAGAGATAAAATATCAGAATATCAGTACCCACCACAGAATTAACAACAAGCATTCCAGTTTCTCCAGGTACAGATGTTTCGCGCACTAACTGCCACGTTGAAACAAAAACAATGTAAGGCATACATGATTATTAACAAATTAAAGGGTCATTATAGAATGAAATAAAGAATGGAGAAACCTGTTCAGTTTCACTTCTAAGGCCAAGCAGACGCGTCTTGTTAAATCCAGTATGGCTAAATGTAGCCTATATGAAAATAAATCAAATCCAGTTTATACCAAAAAATGAAAAGAATAAAATAGATATAACAGCTTTGGAAATTGATTCCTAAGTGATCATTTGGTGTCATCGGAAAGACCAGAACAGTAGATACTTTGAAGAGATATATGGCCATGTTAATACACTTCATGTGCATTATACTTTTCTTTTATGAATAATATTCAAGGTTAAATTAGAAATAGAAAATATTAAGGTGTTTAAAAAAATAAGACAACATAGATAGTAAAAAGATCATTGCACTAAGACCTTTAATTTCAAAGAATCATAGCATGAAACCTATTCCAGAAGTTATTGGAAAGATATCAGAATGGCAAGCATAAATTCAAGCTGAAAAAGCTCTTAGAAAGAACAGCAATAAAAACATTTTTTTTCAAACAGAAAATGGAAGCAAATCCAATCAGCTGAATACATAAATTAACTTGAAAATAAAGGCCCGGGGGAAAACTTCAACACGCAAGAACATACAAACCTGAAGTTCACCTCGGGGTATAGTTACAGTCTCCCAATTATTTACACTGGAGACTCTCTCACTCTGCAAGAATTTCAAAGCCCTCATAACCTGAACACAAATTCATCTGGGACTTAAAAGAGTACATGTATTGACAAGGCCATATGTTTACATAACAATATACACAAGACTTATAGAACTGAATACTCTCAGTTCAGAGTTTCAGAACATGGTATATGTACTTGATTGAGCAGAGGATATTGAGACAGGGAAAGGATGTATGTTCAGCAAATTAGCAATTGTCAACATCTTCTTCACTTTAATTGAAAGAATGGAAATAGAATTAAATAATTACTATTAACCATAATATATATTTCCCTATGGTTCACAACTGTTCACTCTCGCGAGTGAACAGTAACTTGCGCGTTCAATGCACGTCAGACGCGCCTAATATTTTCCATTATTCTTTCAACTAATTCCTATTCTTTTTTCGCTTTGTCTCAGTTTTCCATTCCCGCTTCCTCCCACGCATAATTCGTTCTTGCTTTAGGGTTTCAGTTAGAACTTAGAAACATGCCATTTATATTACAACATATATAAATGGAATATATGACACTCGTGTGGAACAGGGGGTAATATTTTGGGGCTGCAAGCAATAAACCGAGTAAAAACTTCCTCATTCAATTAGTACTCTATTAAGCAACTTGACTGTCATTACTAAAAGTCTATTAAGTAATAGTCATAGACTCATAATAATAATAATAATTCAGGACTCTATGAGTGGGATCTTGAATGAAGAGATAGAGTCAAAAGAAAAATATCAAACTCCATTATCCTACTTAAGAAAAAATAGCATAATGCTTAAAATGATCATAAATTCAGTCACAAGGTAAGCTAAGAAAGAACAGGCATGGGTGGGACTACAAAAGGCAGACAATGAAAAATTAAACTTCAGTCACGAAACAATGGGATCTGAAATTCTGGTGTTTTAACACGAACATTAACATTGGAGTTCACGAGTATAAAATATTTAAGCATCTACTTACTCGATCCAGAGGCAAGTAAAATGCAGATGAACTGGTTCTACTACCTCCAGCGTTCAAGGCAACAGCTCTACCTTGCCAGTCAATCACAGGAGAGCCACTTGAACCACCTTTCGTTCCGGAAGCTGCCTGTATTCCAATAATGGTGTATTTATCAAGGTGCAAGATTTTCTGAATTTGAGGATAAGATGCCTAAAAACCAGAAAGTCAAATAGTACAACATAAAGAACAGATCAGATTAAATTATATAAAGGGTTTCCTTGAACAATTATGTAGTTGCTAATATGGCACAGTTGTTTGCTTTTCTACTCTTAACAGTAAGGGATCACAATATATTCCTCAGATTCAACTTCTTCCAAATAAAAGCCGACTACTAAGAAACCTATAGATTGCTATATGTAGATTGAATTAAAGACAGGACTTGATAATCCAGGGTACCTTAACAGTGGTAGTGCTAGAACAATCTTTTGTTTACTTACCAAGAAGACAGATCAGTTGAGGTAAAAATATCAACACCATGAATTCATCCGTGTCTAATTCATGTATAATGTGGCTTATTAACTACAAAGCATTATCTCCTCTAGCAGGATCAGAAATATGATAAAAATCATAGGCAGAATTGATTTTTTAACAAGTAAATTACATCCATAATAAGGATAGCACCATAAATATGCGTAGGCACACAAGTGCTTGTTCAGATACAATATTTTTCAGTATAATAAAACGAAAAGCTAAGGCAATCAAGCATACCAAAGTTTTTCTTTGGGGATGCATGTATCTATCATCAGAAAGCTTACTTGCAAGTAGAATGTATTGAAGTCATTATATCCCTCCCTGCATAATTGAAAATTTCACTTTTAATAAACTATCACAACATTATGCAATATACACTCATGAAGGAACACTCCACGATTACACTAAATTGGAAACAAAATGAAAGACAAGAACACATGTGATTTATTGACAACTGCAGTAACTCAGGAGAACAGCGAAATATCACCAAACTCTACCCATTTTCTTTTTCCTGTATGCATGAAAATTTTGTCGATGGCATAGAAGATTAGTGGAATTTCATAAAGCACTATAGATGTTGTAGTCATGAAGATATACGACATGAATGCAAAATCAATCATCACTGAAATTCCAAACCATGTGAAGTATCTGTCTGACTGCTGCTCAGAACTCTCCTCACAGAACACTGATGACCAGAATATCCTGGTTTGAAAATGAAAAGTCAAACGCCATATATATAATACGTACTTTGAATAATGTGGAGCCTCTCTATCCAGACGGGCAAGGGTGCCAGCTAAAATTGACAACTGAAACATAAGGAAGACAATGGAACATGTTACTTTACTTGGCAAGATGTACATTGCATAGAATGGGAAGTAAACGACCTGGACCAACTACTATACATAATTATTAGTAAAAAAAACATAAAAGCTGTAATACACACATAGAATAGACAAATAGAATCAAAACATTGTTGATATATCAGATTCTCAGGCTTAGGTAGATGATAAACCATTAACTTCCTCAACAACTTTCTCATATTGGTCTTTGGAAAGAATCACCACAATTTCATAACAAGATGGAGACAAACCTATCAGTACCTTTTCTCCACTATCATTGCCGACAATCCTTACTTCAAGCCCCACGTATGCTGCCTCAGGAGCAAGAGGAATCTCCTCATAGCTCAGAAACTTTATGGCAGTAGGATCATAACGAAAGAAGCCAAAATCATGTACCTATGAGGAAAACACCAATAAGAACCGTACAATCGAATATCAACAATCTACTTCAGCACTCAGCAGTTACCACACTTATGTAGATCTTATCTCCAAAACATCAAGTAACATCAAATGGAAAGAGATTGAACAACTTGTTAGTTCCGTTACATTTGGGACGTCACCGCTTAAAACCTTAAACCACATTATCATTAGCCTAGTCTCTTAAATGAGGATGACAGAAACTCACAGGGTCCCTATAAATGGGATATACAGGAACTTCTTCCCGGTTCACAAACGTCGCTGCAGCCATTACCGGTCCTATAACAACAAACAGCACCGAAAATTCGCAAACAAATAAGATCACATTATGAAACTAATAAAACTTGTGCGCGATTGAAGCGAGCTGATCAAGTTTGAATCTAACCAGTCTGGACCACATGGCGATTGGTGAGAATGATGCCACGAGCCTTGTCAACAACAAAACCAGTAGCAGAACCCGTGCCGCGAAGCTCCGTATCGAATGCGCGGCAATAAGTAACATTAAGCACTACAACAGCTGGCACTACCTTTGTCAGCGTCCTCCGCCAGTCCTCGGCGGTGGCGAGATTGTCCGCCTCGGAAGTTAAATCAACAACTACGTCACCAGCAGCAGTAGCATCCACGACACAGCTAGATTTGAGACTCCGCGAATGATTAATGGAAGTAGCAGAAGTGTGTTTTGGAAGCGGAATCGGTCTGGATAGGAAGAGGATGGGGGTTGGGAATCGGAAGGTACGGTGATAATGGAGAGTGTGAGAAAGGAATGGGAGCATCGTGTTTGAATGTTGATGATGCAGGTTCAGTTCCGGGGAAGATAATTAGAGTTACTTCTTGTCACTATTCTTCTCCGCCTGCACTCTAAAATTTTAAAAAACTAAAGGTTATTCGAACTCTTGAAATAATCGTGTGTTTTTGGGTCCGTCACTGCCTCTGTGCCATTTTGCCCCTGTGCCATTTTAAAAGTGCTATGAGAAAAAATTTCGAGAGTCCATCATATATGGAATTTTCAAAAAGTCCACAACCTAAAATATAAAAAGAAAGAAACTAGGGACAAAAACCATAAAAACCTCGCGACCCGGTACCCATTAGAAAATGCGCGGATCTTTTTGACCCGGATTCGCATAAAACGGGCCGAGTATATATATAGTTCTTTGCCCTAATTTTCCCTCCCCAGCTCATTGCCGTCATTCTTCCGTCTTCCCCCAACTGCTCTTTCACAATTGCTCCGGCAAAATATCAGGAAGAATTGATCAAAGCCATGGCTGCATCAACTCTAAATTCATGATTTTCACCCAATTATATGTGATGATTCCAACCAGATCACCGTGAATCCTGAAGAATCAACAGGTGATTTGCCGATCGTAGCTTCCCATGGTAAATA
>JAYMSL010000400.1:0-25264 GCA_036897195.1 Plantago coronopus
GATCATCATCAAAATCCGCATCCCAATAAAAATCAGGCTCGCTATTTGCCTTGTCCTTAAAGTGCTGCAGTAGCTCAATTGTATCCCGATTCTCAATTTACACTTATTTTTTGTATTGTGAAAACATAAAAAACACAATTCGTAATTAATAATGTGATCTAAATATATTTGACGTTTTATTTCACTAGAAAAACAAATTAAAGCGAGTAATCGAAAAAAGAAAATATACTTGAATAACATTTAATAATTCATTTTTAAAGTAACAATTACATTTATCTACCATCCGTGAGTAATCATGAGTGTAATGTGGCATAATGAAACTAGCCGTGAAAAGTTAAATCCGCACTAACAAAATTTAAATGACATCTCTCTAAGTCGATTAGGCTGAGTTCACATGAATCTAGTCCTCAACGGTTCTTCTTTTTCGTATATCTGAAGATCTAACCAACATTTATGCTCACTGTTCACTCCTGCTGTTACTGCTTTGCACCATAGTACCAAAGTTGAGGATTTAAACTGGCTTTTTACCTTCAAGTTGGGGTTCAGAGACTTGAGACAATGAAGGAGCATAAGATATAGTACTATTTCTATTTGATTTTCTAGCTCATTCAACAAGAACTGCAGCATAGTGACTGAAGATTAGAGGAGCTCAGTTTGAACAAGCTAAGCCAATATTGGATGCATTTTGTTCATCAATCAGGTCAGCGGACATAGCAGACGGTATTCTATGGCGTTTCAGTATATTAGGTGTGGCAAATTTTGCCGCATCATACTTCAAAACAATCACCATATCCTCGTCCATGTCAAATCTTACACTCCCTTTACTCCCATCTTCTACAAGTTGTCGTAAATGTTTCAGGTTATCAACTTCGACACCATTCACCTTCTTCACCTACAAAATGGACCAAGGCAGGCAGTGTTGTGATCATATACACTAATACACAGACAACAAGCAGCTTGTCATGAACTCAAGATCAGTAAGCGATAGTTGATATGACGACGCCAGAGGGACTTCTTTACATGAGAATTCAATTTCTTTAGAAAAATCATGAATCGGGATGACTGACTTTGATTTACGCGTGGTTTGTGTTCCACATTTAAAGAGATAAATGGAAGCGAAAAACTTCAAACTGTGTCAAGAAACCATATATTCGTAACTCATAAGACTTATTTATGTGTTCTTAAAGACATGAGAATGTATAACATAATCACTGGAAAATGAATATGAGCTCCCTGCCTAACTGCTAGGGAGAAAACTCCGAAAGATTCAGCAGGTGAAATATACCTGTAAATTAGCATGTCGCTCATAACCCGCATTGATGTCATCCCTCAATACCTGTTTACGTTCGGATGGTTAAGTACAGTAAATAAAAATCCATCTATTTTGCATTCTTAATAAAAATGCCTGTTTCGAAGAAAAAAAGAACAGAAAGAATATACTACAAACTATAAGTACCTGTGCAAGGATAACCAATTCTTCACCAGCTTTCCTGGGGTGCTCTCTCAGAGCTAGCTCAGACAATCTGCGAGGTGATGTATTATACCAATCTTCACCAAACTCACGATAGTCACGAAGATATGGTTGTGTCAGTGGAACGAATAGAAGGCCAGCAAAAATGAAATAACTTGGAAGTTTATCAAATTGGTGAACCGGAACAAGTTGTTGTAACTGCACATAAAGGAATGCATGAAAATGGTAAGTGCATATTGTAGTTAGATTACTCTACA
Source organism: Plantago coronopus (assembly GCA_036897195.1). Taxonomy (NCBI): domain Eukaryota; kingdom Viridiplantae; phylum Streptophyta; class Magnoliopsida; order Lamiales; family Plantaginaceae; genus Plantago; species Plantago coronopus. The sequence continues at coordinate 1,729 of JAYMSL010000400.1, forward strand.
TTTAAACAAGAAGTACTAAAGTCTTTACTTACAGGGCGAAGGGTTATATTGAACTCATGTTCTTCACCATCTCGCAGTACTCTTATCTGAGCGGCTTCATTAGGTTTCTTCATGGAGACTAAATGAGAAGATGATATTCGCTCTCTGTTCCTGAAGTGAACTGCAACCATAAATAACACCATAACATTAAGATCATCATCTTAAATTGATCTCGCAGCGTCACAACTAAGAATTGTAGTACGTATGAAAAGATTAGCTTAGTCAGAAAGCTTGAAGAAATTGGAACACAATGTGGTGGAAAGAGAAGGAAACTTGAAATGACCTGATCCATCATTTGCAAAGGGCACGCCATCGAAAGATAGGATGATATCGTCCTTTTTCAGAAATTTATATGCATGTGAGGTTGGGGTAACGGTGGTTATGAGTACCCCTGTTAAACCAGGACGCATTTGGAAGTGTTCACGAAGTTGTTCATTTTCAGTAGCCTGGCAGGACACACCTAGTGAACAGAATCCAACATAATCTCCAGCTTCGTCGACCCCAGTAATAAAATGCTTTATCACAGGGACAGGAATAATGTAACTGCAAGGAACCAAATTACACGTCTTAATCAAAGAAAGAGTTACCCTTCCACCATTCTACCGAGAACTTTAATAGCAGTCTGTTAGAGTCGTTGCTTAATTACGAGCTGCTGGTGTTAATTTCTACTTCAGTTAATGAAAAGGGCATAACAATGCAAATATGACAAGCAGAACTTTACCCTATATTCTCTGCATTGGAGAGGTTTTGAAATGCTACCCCTACAACTTTGTCACCCATGATTGCTGGGCCTCCACTGTTTCCAGGATTTATAGCAGCATCAATCTGTATCGCCAATAGATGGCACGCACCATGTACATATTCTGTAGGTTCGACCCTGGAGACAACCCCTTTTGTCACCGAGATATTGTCCCCTCCTGCAGCAACTACTAATTAGAGCAATAATTTGTGGTTCTATAACAGCAGAATTCTTTACATGATTAATCATACAGTTCTAAACTATCAGCATGTACGTGCAAGTTGCAACAACGCACACTTACCTTGGGGATAACCAACAACAGCAACAGCCTCTTGTAGAAAGGGAACATCACCAAGCTCCAAGGACTTCATTCCTTGCCAAAACTCTTCATTGTCAACCTCCAGAATAGCCAGATCACACTCATGGCCAATAGCCTGGACCTTGGCTCTGTATTTAGTGGGTGAACCGTGCTTTCTAACAAGAACAAACGTATGATCAGCCACCATGTGAGCATTCGTCAGGATCCTCCTCCCCGAAATAACAAACCCTGCAATAAATTCCCATAAACACTATACTCAGAAGTCAGAACCAATGTAGCTATTCCATCAACGCCAAAATCTTATCTCAGAAGAATCCACTAATAATGATAAACTGTCACAAACACAAACACAAACACAAACACAGTTAATTGCTTTAAAATGACAAACCAGAGCCCATAGATTCACGCTGAGACTTATTCTGCCAAGGAAGGAAGTAATTAGGACTACTGGCAACCGTAAATATTTTCACCACTGAATTCAACGCCAATTCTATGGCAGAATACTCCTCCCCGTCGTCCCTCAGCTCAACACTAGCTTTCTCAGCGTCCGATATGCTTCCTGAGGAGGCTGAAAATGGAGGGGATTGGGAAGAAACGGAGCAGGTAGTAGAATACTGCTTAACATCATTGGAAGAACAGAGAAGAGTGTTACTATATAATGTGTATGACTTGTTGGTGCCAAGCGGAGGTTTACGTGGAGTGTATGAGTAAGTGGCGAGTGTCACTCGAATGGTGGAACTGTGTGTACTGAGGCAGGAGCGCAGCCTACGGGATGCCGATAGTGCGGTAGCGCCGAGCATCTTCCCGGCGGAAGAAATTATGGGTTCAAGGAGGTTTGTTGATTTTTTATTAGTCTATTAGTAATGGACTGTTGTTGACTTGTTCTATAATTTTACCGCGTCTTTTCAAAATGGCGCACCACAGAGTTCATAAACTACACTATTACAGACACAAGCACTGTCGTGTTGTCCCTCATTGAGGATCATACGTGCGGCAAATTCAAAATTTTAAGAGGGCAGGCCGCTTCAGAATAAGTTGATGTCATATTCTAAAACTTCTAAATTACGTGTAGCAAATTAATCTAATGGAAAAGCGATTAATCTTTGTGGCTTGAGAATTTCTGAAGTTAATTGAAATGTATCACTCCCTCCGTTCCACAAAGCATTACTCTTTGTGCGCAGTTTAAGAAAATGAGTTAAATTAATGAAATTAAAATGGAAAAGTAAGTAAGGTAGGTTACTTCTAGATAATGTATGGTGATAAAAAATTGTATTGATATTAAAATAATGTTTTAGTGTGTGGAGTAGCTTCCTTATTTGGTAATGGGTAAAGTTTTGTGGGACGTCCAGAAATGAAAAGTGGGTAAAGTTTTGTGAGACGGAGAGGGTATTAATTTAAACTCTAATTTAAACTAACTAAAGTTGAACTAAACTGCACTAATCTTAATAGAACTGAATTTAAGTTAAAAATAACACCCATATTCACATTTTCAATGAATTACAATGAGCAATCATGTGTCAGCAATTGTTATAAAGTTAGCAACGGATTATAATTTGAGATTGGAAACTCCTCTGGGTTTCAAAACGTTTGATGGTTTTCAGAAAACTCAGATGTGTCCTGATTCACCAGAACATACATTGTTCGGTTGTTCCTGTCCGGGTTGAGACAAGAAATCTCATAAATGATAAATGCACTCCGTCCACGGGGAAAACAGCAGCGGACACTTGTTTAAAGTTTAAACAAGACAACTTAAAACAGCAAACACAGCATATAATGCTCCAGCGAGCTCCAAAGGCACGTACTCTGTAGTACTCAATAAATATGGATGTGAAATATCCGATCCCGACAACTCTCGCCCTTCACCAGGAACTTACAAGATGAGTTCTTACAATTTTACAAAACTTACATGTATTAATGTGTCAAAACTGAACTCACAAGACATATTTGTATAGAACCTAGCAACCCATTCTTCCCCATTTCATGAATAGATGTGATTGAACAAGACTGATTTGCTTCTTAATCGATAAAGTCTCCTATCAATAAATAATCACTGGAGTCCGACTATGGCAACAGCGTCTTCAATTGCATGCTGAAAAGATCTGCAAGTGCACTACGAACGGCCATCTGAAAAAAATTGAAAATCCAGATGTAGTTGGTTAACATTTTGGTATATTTTCACTTTATTGTTCCAGTTTGCTCGAATTATAAAATAATGAATCGCCCTCTTTTTTCTCCTTTTCTTTTCTAAACTACTACAAATGCATATGATTGATTTTCCAAACTAAGAAATCAAAGGCTGCTTGAAGGAGAACAGAAACAATACCCAATTCATAACAGAAGACACTAGAGCAACAAATATGCATTCAAAACAGTTGAGCTGACGGCTGATGCAACAGAAACAAAGAATACAACTAAGAGCGATGGTTACCTGGTCACAGCAAACGAGTTTTGTAACCAAAGGATAGAAATCTCTAAGGTGATTTTTGAATATCTGCGAGTTCATCTGGGACATGCCTTTTAGAACCTGAAAAAATCAAGTAAGCCAATAAAGTAACAATTAATACCCATATAATACTTAATAGCTTATACCCCTAACAGAATTTATGGAAAATGCAGGTTTAGCCATCATTTCCCAACCAACAACTGACGATAATAACTTAAATGAGAAATTTACAAAAAATCTAATCACCCGCACCAACAGCAGTGGTGATATGTCTATTAACACAGTGCAGCAAAGCATTTTGCATGATAAAAGCTCTCGAGAGCATTTCTAGTTACCCCAAGACACATCAACAGACATTACCAACCTCTCCCTTGCCCCGCGCTTTTTTTTTAATCATAGGATGTATAGTACTTAGGTCAAACTCACTCAGTAATGGCCCATAGGCAAAAAAATCAACACTTGTAGTTGCAAAAAGAAATAATTAAGTTCAGGATAGATCGATGATTATAGAAAAATTAGTACACAAAGTGCAATCGGTGTATCTTGCAGGACTAAAGTGCTACTCAACAAGGTGAAACTTGTGCTTTTAGCATTATGATTTATGAGCTATAGCACATGCTCTTAATAATTGCTGCATCTCCTTTTATTGGATTTCAAGAAAAATAAATTGACTGCATATTCCTCTCAACACTTATATAGCTCATGATTCCAGATGAGTCCCTATGTATCATACAATTTCGGTAAATTCCTATTACATTGTTTCTTTTTGGGGCACAATATATACACGGAACATAATAAATAATGAGAAGGATGAATAAATGTTGAAACTGGTGGCGGTAAAGTATGAAAGAGACTACTGATTAAAGAATGAAACAGTATTTTTAGAATGAATAAAGTATGAGATGGAAAGAAGTAAGAATGATAATGAGAACTTTCAACCGATGTAGAAAATGGGATGTAATCAAGCAGTGGAGGAATACATCCCTGTTCTTGTTATGTTTTTCTTTTTTCCAGGAAAACTCAATACTAAAAAAAAAAAAGATCTTCATTTTAACCCTAGTATTTCTTAGTGCAGATTTGCCATAAATACTAGCGCATTCCCGGAGGTGGAGATTTATTTGGTGTTATAAGGTTGGTATTGGTGTGGTGATATAAGGTGGTATTGGGTTAGTGTAGGAGTAGAATAGATTTGCCTCTTCAAAAAAAAAAAACTAACGCATGCCAAATGTGAAACAAAAAATTTACACACATACACTCCTATTTAGTAGCTTAACTGGCCATACCTTCACGATGATTGGGGATCGCAACTCTAGAACTCGGTGGATATCCATATTGGTCGTCTCTTCCAGGCTAGATTGGAAATCTGATGCGTCTCTTAGCACTTGTTCACAAAAAGAAACAAGCTTTTCCTCAGCTATTCCCTCAATTTTCTCTTCTTTGGCCTGAACCTCTTTGTTAGCTGTGGCTGTTGTTTTTTGTAAGATATCCAGATAGATGCAAGTTCCAGCCAATTCCTGACGCAGAAGATTTAATGGAGGCCTACGCATAAAAACAACAGTGTCATTCTCAGAGATGGAACCAACTGAAGCATGAACGAGAATTAGTAGATTTTGCACAGATCTGTCTACCTTTCGGCAGGAAGTTGATGCATTCGCAATTTTAGGTTAGTGTATGAGTTATAAGAAGCAGCAAACTCAAGGGTGGAGAATAAAATATCCATCATGGTGGTCTTCTGTTCCGTGTTCAACTTGTTCCAGTAGCTTTTCTGCAGGGTAGAACATGAACCATAAATATATTGTAACCAACTTCAGGAGCACCACAGTGAGAAAGGGATTTAACATGAAGGCTGCACATGACTTGGAAGAAGCCAACTAAAACTTTGAAGTCTAAAACAAGGTGAGAGTCATCGTCCCCGGATCGAGAAATGAGCATAGCAATGTTTTCAGATTATCTGATGACTATCAAGTGTCAACAACCAATGCACCAAGTGCTCAAAACAACAGGCTATGTGACCGATGATAGTAGTATGGCCAATCAAACACGTAGATGATAATACTATCATGACCAGTGTCATGAACTAAAGGATCCTACTCTTTACCTGAATACTATCAATTGCACCAAGAAGTAACAGCTGTGTGATGCATTTACTCCTAATGGTTTCCATAATTGGACTTTCCTGCTCATCCTGGAAATCAGGTTCCATAGCGACATTGGGAATCTACAGGATTAGAAAAAAGTGAGATCAGCTAAATCACAATAATGATGACTTAATACTCCTTAACTCATCCAGAAATTCCGGCTTCGAGGAATATGCTTGGCAATGTAGAAATATGATAGAAAGAAATTTATTTCATGAGGCAAATCAATGAACAATTAATGAAATTTCAATGGGTGGTCTATTATTTACTTCAGGGTATTCTTCCCAACATGAGCTGTAGTGCTCTGAAATGTAAAGGAATACAGCAACATAATATAAAAGAGTTGGGATCCATTAATCCTAGTACATTTTTTATACATAAAATTCAATTATAATCCAAAATTCAAGAAAACAGCGTCAAAAATGATAATGGCATGAATACTAGTACAGACCAAACCTGCCATTAATTATTTCAGATATTGTGAGCTACCTATTTTAAATTTAAAATTTGTGAAGAATTAAGACCCGACTTCCGTGTTTACTTTATAATTGATGGTTTAAGTCTTAACCTATAGGATCCAATTAATTAGTTACTATGTGCCATTTATATTTTTCTACTTCTTTGTGTAGAGGCTGAAGTTATAAAAACAAAATTAACATGATGGTTTCGTGGAGAACCGGACATTAATATGTCCGGTTCTCATCTCTATTATTTTTCATTCTTAATCCTCATGGCACATGGTAAGCCCCACATGCGTGAAAACAAATTAAAGTCAACTTGGACTCTGAGTGGAATTCTATAATGGACACTTACTTTATAGATCTTTCCACCTAAATAGCTTAACTTTTCTAACACGGTCATGCAGGAGACATGTACCACAAGGTAAACAAGAAAGGACTTCATGCTAACAGAACATTAGAACAGAGCCCCTTCAGCAAAACTCGGAATATCTTCCTCACTTATACCTTATGGTTAATGATTGGTAACTTGTGACTAAAAGTCAAAAGTTTTTGTGACATATACAGCAGTGGAAAACAAAACTAAAACCAAACAAACAAGGAAAAGTTGATATCTACATGTTTAGATTTATTTTATTTTATTTTATTTTGCTTGTAAGCAAATGAAACCATTGAATTCAAACTAAGATAAATTTGCAGAAGTACCAATACCTTGGATGGAGAATTCAGTTGTGTGACATCGGATGTCTGGCTCTTTGGTTTAGAGGTAAAACTTCTTGTAAATACATTGTCCATCATATTTCCCATAAACTTTTGTCCAAATGTTTGACTGCGTTGAAGACCTTCATCATCAGTGGTTCTTGTAGCTCCTGATGGAGATGGTAAGCCTACAGAAAGACATATTACACTCTGAAGTCTGAAAACAGTTATTTCTAAGCTCTCTATAACCATTTATATGTCAAAATTGGGCATCCATTAGTAAGAAATGAAATAAACTAGCTAACCTTCAGGTCCATCTGTGCCAGCTTGGCGCAGTGTTCCTTGATTGTGTTCCGCAGAATTTTGATCTACAGTACTATTTACAGATGTCACTCCAGTTGCATTCCCATTTTCATGGACATCATGGTGATGGTTAAAAGGCGAGTTGCTGGCACCAGCTACCGGTGAAGGGGTGTCCAAACCTCTTACTAAAACCTTGGGAAGTCTTTTGTTGTCAAAACCCAAATCATTCAGAAGCTCAAGGGGTTGAGTTGTGTATGAAGCATCCCTGGATAGAAGCAATTAGCTAAGTCCAAAAATTATAAATAGCTAATTAAAACAAGAGTCAAGTATGCAAGTTTTGGTATCGTTGGAGATTTGGGCCCAAGAAATGGTATCATTAGCAGTCTCTTCTTTCTTATTTACTTGACTTATCTTTATAGAGAGATAGGGATATGTTTGTTCTTTCTTTTCTTTTTTTGGCAAAAAGTAAATAGGACTGCCTGTGCTCGAGTATGAGTACCTGATACTTTTTAACAAAGTGTCCCAGTCTTGATCGCTGAATTGGTGTCCTCCAACTTCTATAAGATGCACTAATGCACCCAAAGATATTGAAACTACTGATTGATCAGTTTTCTTGGCACAATCTAACAGTAAACTCAGGAGAGGGGGCAGCATAAAGCATACTTCCTGCAAAACCAACGATCAATTATCAGGAAACTATTGTGAATTCTTTGAATCATCAATGAACAGAGAAAAAAACTAAGAATCAACGTTTAACATTTCCAGTAAACAAAAAATTTGAACACAGTGCCAGATCCCATATTCAGGTCACCAGTAAGATAGTATGTGCAACCCCTAGCATAAGGAGCTCAAAACGGCAACAAGTTTGGCAGATTAGTCTAATGCAATCAGCAAATGGCAGAAGCTAACTTCAGAACTTCAGAGTAGCCTAGTTCTAGGGAAAATAATAGGGCTTATAGATCAAAAGTAGACTTACTTCTAATAATATGGGTGCATTACCCCCAGCCCAGAAACACAAAATTGTATTACTCCAGGAATCATTCTCAAAAACCAATATTAATACCGAAAGACTATGGACTATGGTGCCAATTAATCACTAGTTGACATTATATGGCATCCATGCTTTCTCATTTACACGTACCAATGCATGATATCATTTTTAGTAATAGCTGGTCCATCATTTGGGCGTAAATAAATCAAGTATTATGAATAATGTAGTATCTTGCATGTGAATTCCTACTTGATCTAAGGAGAGGATAATTAGTTTCAATTTCAATAATTAAGAATTAACTATTCCTATATTCAGAAAACCACATGCATAAATTCCTTATTAAATTTAAACCATTTAATCAGCATTTCAAAAGTGGTTGAAAGCTATTTCTATATATATAGAGAGAGGGAGTGTTTTTCACTCATAATGATTCTTAAAGATGTGGTAGTTCATTAATAATTTGTGCTACCTTGTAGAAGGTGTTGAAAAGGTTGCATAACAACTGTAGCGAATGAACACTGCTTTCACGAAGCCCATCTTCTGCAAAACTTTCTTTCCCAGCATGTCTCACATGATCAAAGATAGGAAACAGGACTCGTTGGAAAATGTTCTCCCAGAATGAAGACGAGAACTTGTTTCCTCTTTCATTCAACAAATCAAACAAAACCTCAAGTGCACAATTTCTGACCTCCGGTCTGGGGTCAGAAGTCAAATCAGACAGACCAGCCAGCATAGGAAACCAATAATGCTCAGTCACATCAAAGCTTTCATCTTCAGTTGTATCAATAGGTTTCAAAGCACCACCTGGTATAAGGCCCTGACACGAGAAGAAGCAAAAGCAATGACTTACTGTATGGCTCAGAAAAGATACTCCAGCCTTGGAGAGCAGAAATATAATAACTCAAAACAAAAGGCAGCAAGACCAAGATATTACTCTATCTTCTTTTAGGGAGGTTTTTTATTCATGAAAAAATAACATGTCATAAGCATACTGCATAAGCATAAGGGCAAAACCAACATTTTCTATAATCATCATTAATATGTGTTAGAAGAGATATTCTAGCCTCAGAAAAACAAACTATGATACTCATTATGAATCGTGAGCTATCCCTATGTAATACAAGCTAAGCTGATCATCTTTCCTTTACTTGGGTCAGGTTTTCTAAGATTTTTTCAATTTGTCTATAAGGAGAAAGGGCACAGCCGATCTAATTGTCAATCATCATTGTTTACAACTTTGGGCTTTGTTTACAACTCACGGAAATATGCGAATCAGAAACTATTTTTACTCCATGCACCCCCATTCAAAAGAAAAACCTCTTATGCCAATAAATCTTATTATTTAGTTATATATAATGTTATAATAATATCAGATGTGGTGAGGAATGGAAGAAGCACTTATCCAAAACCAAATCAGTGTTGGCTCCTCTACCCTGGGAGGTAAACTCAAAAATTTAACAAGCAGAAAAATCCTTGTAATGTCATCCACCAAACAGTTATAAGACAAGAACGTTGCGCAAGGTAAAATGCATGAGAACAAACTGAAGAGATAGGTTGAAAAGAAGATTATGAGAACACAAATTGGGATCCCTAATTCTGAGAGGCTATTCTAGAATAAATTGACCAAGAAAGGCCTATAATCTTCTTATATGGTTGAAGTGAAAATTAGCATGTGCCCTGCCTTAAGAAGGGCAGATTCGGAACCTCTCTCCATCAATTAACATTTAAACCCAGTTTGAATTGTGCAACTTGGGAACAGGGAAAATCTTCAGCTTATATTGCATGTTGAAGCCCCCTAAGTGTACAAAATGGCTAAAATTAACATTTTAGTGAGAATTAAGTTCTCAAACATAACAAACCTCAGCAAGTCGATCCTCACATATGCGGAGGAGAGCAATGGCCTTCAAACTAATCCGATGAGAACTCTTATTATTGGCAAATCCAATCAGGCAGTTGACACAATCCATAAAGCAGTCTCCAACGACTTGATCAAAATGTTCCAATATAACTGCACCAATCATCCTGTGTTAGGCAAAGGCTTCAAAAATTTCTAAGATAGTTTGAATGGTACCAAAACTAAGAAGGAAGAACTAAAAATTGGTTGCAACCTTGTTCGACATTTTCAAATGCACTTTCAACTATGGGTTCCGTATCATCATCGGCAGCCGCAGTGAAAATCATGAAAACACTTCGCCAGCCAGACTTTATGCTTCCAACTTTAGATTTGATCATCTGTTGTCCCCATAACAACTCATGTGTCAGAATGGAAGTACAATAACAACATAAAGAGATAAGCTAACCCATACGTACTTGTACAATGCAATCCACTATAAGCCTCCTGATAGAGTCATTTCTGCTGCTTCTCATGAGAACAACAAATGGTTTTAAGATATCGTTCTGGAAAGTAAAGTTTGCAAGTTCAGCACGCTCCAAGTATTTCATACCAAGTTGCCTCAAAGAATCTATGGCATACATGGCAACTTTTTCATCAGGATGGCTACCAGCAAATATAAAATGCTGGGCCAGGACAGACCATATTCTAGCCCAAACCTGAAGAGGAAAAGAATCAGAAATTAATAGTTTCATGATCATGCCTGCATAATGTAAACATCCAAGCATAGGAGACCAACGGTTTTGTATGTATACTAGTGGTGCTGACATCAATTACATTCCTGAACAACTAAGTAAACACATATCAGATGACACGTGACTCGGAAAAGAAATACGGTACTAATCAAGTTAACTAGTAATCAAGCATCATTCAGAATGTGTCAACTTTCTCATAACACGTGTAAAGACAAGGAGAACTTGAAACAAAATTGAATTATAGCTGAAAAGGTACACTGTAAAGGATGTCTTAAACTACACTTGAGAATCCTTATGGATTCTGCGCAGTTACACAAGTTATAGAAATAATTTGAACAACAAAAGTAGCTCAAAGGAAGAAAACGAAGACAATTTAAAGCCCAAACTGAGTTCAGTATTGCATTCTACAGATCTATTCGGTTTTACACTACGATTTATATTCTTGCACCCTTAGTCATAAACAAGGTTCAATGGACGATTTTCTTCTAAAAGTAGCATTTCAACTCTTCAGTTCTATTTTCGAAGAGGGCTCCAAATTGCATCAGTAAATAAAACTGTGTCCAAAGTATTCTGAGGCATGATAAAGTTTTCATCATCGAAGTAATCAGTTCCAAGAAGATCATCAAGTATGTTATCATAAACATTGTCATGCATAGCAATTTAGTTGGAAGTATTAAAAGAGACAGGCAAAGAAGTTACTACTTCATAGGATGAAATCCAGGGAAGTTAATTTAATCCTGAAAGTAAAACAGATAAGAAAATGAAGTAACAAGTAGCAATACACTACAAACTTCACTGGTTAAAGAAATTACCATGCGTATACGAGCCATATTGTAATAGCTGATCTCAACAAGCTTCTGCAAGCTAAAAACACGGGCTGGGCTTTGTTTCAACTCCTCAGCTGAAACACTGCACAAAGCTGTAAAAAACTCCACCACTGATTCACTGGGCAATTTTATGCTATTCACAAACACTTGCTCGGTTGGTTTGGCAGCCAGCTCCCTCAGTGATTGAAGGACCGCATCTCTAGATATCTGATTTGATCCTTGCATGACAGTTGCAGTCATAGCAGGCCATGAAACTGCATACTCAAGGCGGGAAATGCATTCCAAAATGGCAATCCAAGAGTCTTGAAGGGCATAGATTTCAGTATCACATAGAGCTAATAGAGTACGCAATGCTTCTACATTTTTTCCACGCATATCCCTTGGTGCATGTAGGAAATTATACCTAAAACAAATTTTCAGAGCTTAAAATATCAAGCCTTGCAAATTTTATTACATCATAAAGCACATTGGATAATTAATAGTAGATCTACAGTTTCAACAAATAGTAGCTGTGCAGCTTTCTGTTATGCTATTCAAGGACCTTTTTGTGGTTGTTCTCTAGATTAGTTTAGGCTAGTAATGCCTCGAGCTTATACATAAATACAAAAATTCCATGTCACTGTAAGGAACTTGAGGAACATTCGAATAAGACAGAAATGACCCAGTACTAGATTACTTTCATAATCATTGCTGACGGATATAAGCTAAATCTGGAAGCAGAAAAAACATTGCATTGTGTAAATGCATAGTCATTATTAACGCATATGTGAATATATCATAATATTCATTTGAAAAAGAAAAAAAAAACTTTTCAACGAATCATCAGAATTCCTATGAAATTATCTCAAGTTGATAATAACCCAACATCATACAGTTTCATCAACAAAAAACGTCCCAAAAATTCATTTGTATCAACCAAAGCATGTATATGCAATCAATCATAAGAGTTATCAAAGAAACCAAGGGTAACATTCCAGACTATAGCAATAGCATAACTAGCAGTTTACGAATTGCTGGAAATAAGTTCTACACAGTCATCTATCCTCCCCAGCAAATAAATTCCACGAAAAAAGCTAATTGTCTTCATCAAATCAAGAAACTGCAGCCATGCATTTTATTGGAAAAGCAAATCATATAAATCACTGTTATTTTGAATACGACGTACCAGTTACAGAATAACATGACTAGTCTTATAAGAATGTCAAGATTCTGAGCACTTGGTGACAATAATCTAAACTGAGACTAGAATTAGTCGTTGTCGAGGGAAGACAAACGACTTTATACTAGGAAGAAAAAATACCTTATTAAGGACGTGAGAAAAGCATAGCGCATGGTGTCCATTCTTAGAACATGTGTTATGTGTATACCGTCTTTAAAGCCTTCCATACAAAGAGAAATCCTAGGTTTGTTGTCTAATTCGCCCATGGTAACAGAGAAAGTGGCAAGTAATGGCCATCCCACAGCTTCGACCATAGGGCGTATAAGTTCAATCCTATGGGACGTGTAAAAGACACCTCTTTTGCTTCCTTGATCCTTGATAAGAGCCCGTGTTTGCTTAATAATTGCCTCAATCTCAGACTTTGAATCAGTTGAGGAGCTTGTCTTGGGGAGAGCAAGATTGAGAATACTGACAAGCCCTCTCTCCTCTACTTCGGCCTTTTGCTTGCTGCCCAAAAGTCCGGCAGAATCATCTTTCATTTTTATCTCTTCTTTCACAATTGAATCATAGATCTCCTCCAAGAGTTCCTGAGGAGCAGATTCCTCTTCATCATTAGTGGTGTTGATACGTACAAAATCACTCTTCGACATTTTGGGCCACACCATTGGATTATGAGCATCAGTATTCAACATAATAACTGCGTAAGCAAGGACATAAGCTGTGTCTGCTTTCTTGAAGAGACCAGGGTTATCTGCACAATAGCTACAAAACAAAAAAGGAAAAAGTGATAGATTTAGCATGTGAGCATCCATACTTCACAGCCCATACAATTGAGTCTTTCTGCCCTTCGGATAGTGCAGGTGCATACTCTATTTATATTCACTACCATATAAAGCAACATAAAGTACTTACCGCTCAGCAAATTTTTCCATAATGCGATCTATTTTCTGAGCTTCTCCTGGAAGTCGAAACCCTTTGAGGAATTCACGGATTGCAGCATCAAACTTCATCCCAGAAAAGTTCATGGAATCAACATATGCATGCATGACAGCAAGGGGAAACTCCTCGTGTTGTCCCAAGTAATCACCAAGCATCGCCTGGAATTATATCAGTCAGATAATATCCCCAATTGGAAACATATAATGCAAATTTCAAACAATATCCACCTTGTCTAGGTTGGGGGTATTTCGAATAAAATGAGCAACTGAAGCTGGAGTATTCTCCACCAATCGACTGGATATCAAAAGCTCAATGCCCTTTTTGGGTTGCCGGTTGAACTGTAAGTTTTTATACAAGTTGAAATTCCAGCAATATATAAAATATCAATAGACTGCTCAGAGAAGCTAATGAGGAAATATCTCGTTTCCAGAAATGCAAGTCATATGCTAAAATATCAATGCCACATACCTCTGAGACTACTGCTTCAATGGTGGATTTATGGGCCTTCAATTTCTCAAAGTTGCTTGGTGAATCTTCCCCGCTCTGTATTTCATCCATATCAATAGGTGAAACCTCATCTTCAGAGGATTCCCTAGTTTTATTTTGCTTTTGCAATTCTCTATGAGAACTCTCCCAAACTACAAGTGACTTGATAACATTCACAAGACCCTGATCATGCAAAGTAAACTCAGTCAGCCAACTTGAACAAGTGATATTTCTGATAGGTCTTCAATGAAACAGGAATGATATTGGTAAAGGACATGCAAAACTCCGTATACCTGAAGAGATGATGTCTTAATAGATCCTATCTGCGATGCAGTAGCCGACTTTGGGTCCACATTTTGAATACCTTGAGCAATTTTAGACAATGCAGATACCTAATAAGGACAGAGCATACAGGTGTTAGACATATACTCGAGAAATAAACTAATTTACCAATCAACTTACCATTTTCTCAAAAAAGTTGGGAGCTTTAAGATCACAGTCGTAATTCACATAAATGTCAACAAGCAGTTGAGGATCCTTGCAGACCTTCTCTAGCGTTCTGCCAATGTAACTCACCAACCAAAATCAGAATTATAGAAAGATACATCATCCCAGAGCATCATGCAGTCAAATTGAGCAGTCTTTTGTATTGGGGTGGCATGGGTATAAAATCCAAAACAGATTGATGATATACATCGATACCGGTATTGGAAGATCAATACAGTTATAGATAAAAACAACATACCGAAGGGAGCTTAATTTTTGGTTGAGATCTGATCCATCTAATGACCGCAAAAGAATGACAGGAAAGAACAGTCCAATTTCAACCTGGAAAACAATATACAGTTAGCCTGGCTGAAGTGATTCAACTGTTTCATTCATGCAGAAAAAGAATCCTTACCTTTAGACTTTCCCTAAACCGCAACAACAGCACAGAGAAAATTCCTGTCCCATACTGCGAAGGCGTAGAAACAAAATCACTAACAAGACTACCACTGAGCCAGGTTTTAAAATCACCAAAATAAGATTGGAAAATATAAATATACCTGAAATATAACAGGAGATTGAGAAATCGATGCTCGTAATAGTGCATATGAAAGGTGGGCTTTCACCGAATCAATAAATTGATAATTCTTTGTGAATGAGTGACTAACTCCTTCCAGTAAACCCTGACAAGGCATTTTGAAATATGATCAATAAGTTGACAACACAACATGAATTGAGAAACCATGTTTTATTTCAAGGGAGAATATACATGTCACAATCTGAATTTAAAACAAACAGAACTTTATTTAATCTACAGATGAAAAATCAGATCTTCGATTTCTACCTATATTCTACAATATGAAAATGAAATAGCCATAAAAGCTTCACATATAGTGAACCAGACAAGGTGTAGATTCCATGTTTCCATAAGATCGTTGTCTTTCCTAATAAACTGAAAGCCCCATGCTAAATTTTAGACATGTAATTTGTCTTGGGGCTAGGCCAAGCGAAGTGGAGGATATGCTCAGGGCTTGGAGAAAGAACTTGAGAGACAGCGATAAAAGACACTGGATTCTTACACCCGGCTGCGTTCCTTGGTGCATTTGGAATGACCGAATGACAGTATTAATAGATGCTTCAAGGATGTTTTTTGCCCAGACTGAAGTTTATTGAGAAATATTTTGGGTTGTTACAATGATGTTATAGCATTACCCTAGTCTCTTCTCCGTCTACTTTACTGTAATACACCCCCCCCCCCAAAGGGCCGCGCAGGTATATATCTCTTTCTATTTATATGAAATGACCTTGAAAAAAAAAGTATAGACTGAAAATAAAACCTCAAATCTAACCTGCAAAAGCTCCAGAGACAAGATACGAGTTTTCACAGTAACTTCATCTTTATCCTCCTTCATACCCATCTGCAGCCAGATAAGATTAGATCAATGGGCCATAAAAAGAAGTACGGAAATAAATTCATAGAAACGAAACACTAAAGATGTAAACCTTGCAGAGAGTCCGGAAAAGAAGTAGAGCATCTCGTTCACCAACACTCAGACTATCAGGGCCCATCCCTCTGGAAGAATAAGCAAGACAAAGTTGCCAAACATAGAACTTAAATGAGAAATACAGCAAACTAATACACTTTCAGGTAACATCGGCATAAATCTTAACATAGAACTTAAATGAGAAATACAGCAAACTAATCTTAACAAGTCCAATTAGTTTTATTTCCAACACCCCCAAGTCAGCAAGTGTGTAGAGTAAAGAAAGAACGCGCTACAGTTTGACCATTGATTGACCACGGAACTATACAGTTTAATACTAACTAGTAATGCATGCGTACCTAGTGATCTTTCCACCATCCTCAAGATTCACAGCCTTCTCAAGAACAGCCTCCAAACCCTGAATAGAAAAAGATATTGAAGTAAAATTTTGAATCTCAAGAAAGCATATCTGGTGCAAGAGACAGCAAAGTCAACAACAGAGGGATGAAGTAAGAAAGAACAATTATGTCAAAGCTGGATCATGAATTCAAGTAGCAACACACCTTTATGTCAGTCCCACCAACAAGATTCTGAATTTCTTCAGCAGACCCCAGAGACGTATTTTCTATTGGTCCGGGAGTCACTCCTGACTCATTTTGATCACTGGTTGAAACCTCTTCTACAACTGCCTTTAATCCATCTTCAGAAGGTTCTTTTGAGGTGGTCTGAATCAGAAGTTCTTAGTTAGTACTCAGAACTATAATCCACCACATAAATAAATATTACATATAATAATATGCTATGTCATACCACGTCTGTTTCCATTCGTCTAAAAACTAAACTGAGCATTTGCGTCAACATGGCTTTTGAAGTTGCTTGGTTTATAAGACTCTTGCTAAAGATTGAAACCAATAGCATTAGTACATGACAGAAAAATTGAATCATCCATAAAGAAAAGCTTATGAAAGAATACCTATTAAGAGCAATGTTATAGCAAACCCTTATGACTGTCAGCAATGATTCGCCGTGAACTGAACAGGAAAGAATTGGGAGGTTAGAATGGCTGGTTTAACATGTAAAACCGTATTATCAACTTGATCTGATATTTTAACTAATAGGTGCAAACGAATCTGGGTGAAAAAGGGAGAAAAAAAAAAGGAAAACTCAAAACATCGGAGAGAAAATCAGGATCAAAGAATAGAGTAAGATTCAAAGTTTTGCAATGAGATAAATGAGAAATTATAATCCATTCAATTGCACCTTCAAATTTACAGTTCAGGTAGAATATATGATATATGCAGCGATAGATGTACGAACTGACAAAAAGAAATCCCGCGTTTCATGAATTTGAAGCAAATCTGTTCTTGAATTGGTGAAACAGTGTAAGTCATCCTTTAAGATTGAGGTTACATCTACTAGTTTCTAAACTAAAACTTTCACCAGTAAGAAAACAAAATGAGTGATACAAGAAGGAACCCTTAGATAAAGAAGAATCATGGGAATGGTCATTTCAAGAAGATCAGTAAAAGGAACAAAAGATAAAATTGTACTTCTTCCGTCCCTGATAAGTTTCACACTTTTATTATGTGGTATCCCACACAAAATTTCACACTTCCCTTATTTGGTGTCCCACACAAAGTTTTACACTTCAATTTATATCAATTCCAACTCCCACATTATATATATTCACACCTTGATCAATAAGTACACAATTGCTACTAAAAGTAACCCCAAAAGTAACCACTCATACCCCGCATCAATATAATACCACAAAACTAAAGTAATTTCTTAAATCTGCCTCGGAATCAGACCGTAAAACTTATACAGGGCCAAGGAAGTAATGATTTTTTGTCAAAAAGTAGAGGCTCTTATTGAAAGACTTGATCAAATATAGGGCAAATACATATTATGTGAATACAGAAAGAAAAGGAAACAAACATGCACACACGCAGATATACACAAAGTTCATCCGAAACCCACATGTTGGGTGGATGCTTGAATTAGTTGTACTAGCAAAATGACCAATCGAGTACTACTGAGAGGACTTCTGCAGAACTAAAAACAAGAGGTGTGTTTCAGGAAGTAAAGATTTGCTTGTTTCTTATACAAGGATATGCAAAAACGTATTGAATGATATCTTCAAAACAATATAGTTAGAACTTAGAACCCAGAAGAAGGGATGTCAATATAAATGAGTATGTGGCATACATCATCTCTAAGATGCACAATCCCAGACATATTGGATTCTAAATCATTCTGCCACTTAAAATAAATTCATAGATACAGTCCGTACTCAACCATGAAAATTGAGAATTATCTTTATGGTCAGAATAAACAATTTGTTTAGATAAACAATATAAGTGCCCCCATAAGGTCATTTAAATTCCGCTAATCACAGCTACTACAACCAGACATCTCCAGTCTAACTCAATAACTTCTAATTAACCACATACGAAAAGTCGCACGGATACAAAAAAGAAAGATTCAGTACATATCAATTATCAAGATTCCTTCCAAATGAATCAGATCTAATGCATATACGTATTATGTAGAGCATTATTACCTCCTCTAGTTAGATTCAAGTATCCCGTGATTTGTGCAAACAAACTAACAAGGTTTCACAAAGTCAACAGTCTTTAATCAGCAATGGTTGATTTCCTTTATTCCCTCTCATGCAACTTTTTTATAAAATGCTTTCAGACATCATATCCATGGATAGATGAAATAAATCTACGAGGTTGTTAAATCTTCAAGGAATCAAGGATCATGCTCTATATGCCAGGAGCCAGGACCGAGTTAACTAGCAAACTACTTAAAAATGAGGATAATTGGGGCAATAAAGCCCAAAGAAAGGACATACCTCGCAGCTTTGTGGATGATACAGCAGTCAGAAGCACTTTCAATACTTGAAGTGTAGTGCTGCATTTAATTTCCTCAAGGTTACTATAAGGGATACAGTTCATGCAGAAAGCACAGCTGACAATATGCCATCACTTCTTACCTGTCAGGTGATGAATTGTCCACACAGCTACAGACCATGTTGAGTATGTCCGTGAATAATTGCCCATTTTTACTAAGGTCAAGGCCAGGATCACCCTCTAGGTGATTATACTCTATGAGTTTCTGCACAGACAAATATAGAAGTAGAAAAAGATGTAAACATTATCAAAGTGGCTCCACAAACATTTGATATCCATCCATCAGACACTGGCATTTTCAAAATGTTGTATCTGCAATAATGACATTTATGACTCAAGGAAATAGGAAATGAGAAGCTATGAACCTCAACCCAGCACACAAAGTGAAGACATAATTACTAAATGCAGAGATAAAATTACGAAAAAAGGCAAGAGCAACTCTTGCATTAACACGTGGATAAGGTGACAATTCCCCGATTTAGGGAGAAAAAAACTATCTTTAACTAACATCAATTACAGGAGATCACCTACATGAAGACAATCCAATGCAAGCTCCACCAGCTTCATGTTCTTTGTTTCGAACGCAAGCCTAAGTGGGCTCAAGACAAGCTCAGACTCAGCTTCGCCCAAAGTTTGACCCGCATTTCCCAAAGTTTTCATGAGCGATCCACCACTGCTAGTAGTTGTAGGTTCCACCTTCTCAGCAGAAGATGGGGGTCCAGTTGAATGTTCAGCTCCCGTCTCACTTTCGGCTCCGGCATCAGTTTCAGACGAAGCACTAAAGTGAAAACGAAAGTTAAAAACCACATTTAAACAGGGAAAAGAGAGCAGGGACACATAAAGTGAGGATCAACAATCTCAACATCTTTCTCATGATGATGATGATCATAATAATAAATTAATAATAAGTATTACTACTAATAAAAATAAGAATTATTTTTATTATTAGAGCAAGTTTTGTGTTAGACCGACTATTGTTAGACCACACCCTATGTTGTAAGTCAAAACACCTATGTTGTGTTTTGACTTGCAACATAGGATGTGTCTACCAAAGATGGTCAAACACAAGACTTTGTGTTATTATAAACACAGGTGATTAAGACTTACAGCATAGGGTGTGTCAAACCATAGAAGGTCTAACACGAAACTTGATCTAATAATAATAATAATTATTATTATTATTATTATTATTATTAATAATAATATGTGAAATACTTATATTTTTGTTATTGTTATCATTCAAAAATAAAATACATATATTTTTAGGCCTCTGATCCACAACCCGGATCAGAACGTAGTCTTATGTGAAATAGCTGAAGTGCAGAAAAGGTTACACCTAGTTAGTGCTAATGAAAACTTGTGGGCAGCATCAGACTTCAAGTATTCTATTCTCTTCTTTTTTTCCTTTAGGCTAATTATTTTTGAGAGCTAAGATCTAATTCCATTCATTATGTTAGATAAATAAATCCAGTACCCGCAAATTCATACATATGTGTGTATTTACTTATTGTGTCCTCTCTATTTTCCAAATACTTGCTGAGGTTCACATGATGCGTGTCATGCTCCTATATCATGAGTTCATCATCTAATATTCTTAAAGCCAGCTATAAATGATACATGTATGCCAAAGGATAGATTCGTACTCAGTACGGGACAGGGGTATGTATGGACATGTGATTATGTTGATAATAATTTGACGGGATAAACTGAACTGTAGAATACCTTTGATTTGAAGCCGCTGATGGAGCTTGGTTAGTCTCATTGTTACTGCTCTGCGTATTTGACTCCTTTCCACAATCTGAATATAGAAGGGTATTAAAAAATGTCAATTAGGTCTTGAAATGACAGTTCAAAACAGCAGAGGCATCAACATTAGAGACCTTCAAAAACCATGAGCCGAAAGTGCTAAGCAGTCCCCTAGTAACGAGAAAGTATCACAGAATATGAGAGAATACAAATGAGAAAGCAAAAATAATATTGAATGGTAATCTCAAATATTGGAAACAAAAAGAAGATATTAAAGTAGACAGAAATCACAGAAAATCTTAAAAAGATTGGAAGAGGGTTCCCTGGCACAGAATTGAACCACAAGAACAAGGTCTATCTTACAGTAAAACTATATGTCATCAATATGACCTGCCCAAGACATATGACACAAATTGGGTACATAAGAACCTCAAACTTCTTAAATAGATAATAATGTAAATTCTAGCCAAAAGTGCAGAACCTAATTCAGATTTTACCTATTCATATCTACCAAAATAACTAGTTTTCAGTGCTTCTTGAAAACAAAAGCCAGCACAGCTTTGAATATATGAAGTTGCACTCATCACAAACACATTGCTCCATAATGCGGGAAGAAACAAGCAGGCAGCAGATAAGCCACGTGGGTGACTTGTGCTTTCAGCCAATTATGATATTACAGGAATCGGTTCAGTGTCTCCCTCATTTATGTCCGGGATAAACATTTTATTGCAGGAATGAATGACCTTTCTTCATAGAACATGACTCTCAGTAACTATCCTGCAACCTTACCTCCTTTTGATATATATGCCGAAACGAACATAGGTCTAATTATCTAATTTCAGTCAAATAAGTACCAATGGTCTCTTAGTACCGCCACACTATCAAGGTCCTCGTGGATCAGATCTACCTCATGATTCTCCACTTCAGTTTGTACCAAATTTAGAAACTATGGCCCCATAATGATGTGCCAGTGGTGGAATTGGACTAGTAAGCACCTTTTGTTTCCTTAAACCGCTATCCCCTAATCAAGCCAAGGATACTGAATCGATTTTCAGCTATGAAGAAGCCACCTCTATTATGTAATACAAAACCTATTCATTCAGAATTCTATCAAGATACTTATGAGACACATAAGCACCTAGGTCATCAAACTCAAATTGTACAAAAGGCATTAAAACTCTGACAGAGTTTCTAGTCCATGCATGCAACTTACGTCACCTAGAGCCTCGAAATGCACAAATAATGAAACTTAAACCACACCAAACCCATTTTCCCTTGCAGGTCATTGCACCTGACACGAATTTACAACTCTAGAGAACTTAGTTTGTTTTAAATATTTCTCATATGCATGCACGACATCATCTGCATTGTCGACATTGCCTGATCAACTACCGAAAACTAAATTCACCAATGCATCGCACTCCTGCAGGCCTAGCAGACTCAAGAATGAATATCAAAAGCAGCAAAAAAAAAACAATTGATCGAGATAGCAGCACTTTATCCATAGGAAAAAGATCTATGGCTGATCAGAACAGTACGTATACCTAGATAAGTCTGAATAGAAGACTGCAGAGGAGCGAATTTCTTGTTAGTAGCACACTCCTTGAGCATAGACTCAAATGCTCGCGTGACGAATCCTCCTGCGGCTCCGCCCGCCATTTCGCCTCAACACGACTGAATCACCTGCCAAACAATTCCAAATCAATGGGCATAAACATTTCAGGATGAGATCGCGTCCGATCGGCGTGATTCTGGTGACATCAACATTCCTTGGATGTAATTGAATCGAGATCTCGTGCAGTAGAGAAGAGAATTAGGAGAAATGGTTTAGGATTTTACCTGTGTGTTGGTGATGAGCTGAGAAGAGAGTGACTGAGATTTTGGCGAAGTCAGAGATCTGGCGTGAAATGAAGAAACGATTCCTGATTTTAGTGCCGTAAATTCGCCACTGTGCTCAGAGTCGAAGAGTCGGGCTGAAGGCAACGAGATTTAGATATTAGAAGTCGCGTGATGAGGCGGCTTATGTCCGTGCTAACAGACAACAGCTAAAACGTTAACGACTTTGGAATTCGTGGGCTATTATATTAGAGGCATTTTGTTTTCAATTAATGTCTGGTGTTTGGACTTTGAAATAGTTATTCTTGAGTAAAACTAAAACCGCCTTTTAAAATAAAGTATAACTTTGCTTTTCTTATATGTTGTCGACTCGTAATCTGTAGGGCTAAGCATACTAGGACCGAAACCGGAACTGGACCGAAATTCCGGTTTTCGGGCTGCACCGGACCGACATCGGTTCGGTTTCTAGTCCTAGCTTTTTTAGAATTCCGGTTTCCGGTCCAGGGCAAAACCAACCGATTTCCGGTTTGCCCCGAAACAGACCGGTACCATTTTCTTATTATTTTTTTTAATTTTAATATAATTCCTAAATGGCTAAACCTAATTCACAATTTCACACAACACACACAGTCAAACAAACACAACACACAGTGCACAATCGCTACCCCCAAACCCCCCCCCCCCTGCCACTCATCGCCACCCGCCGCCGCACCCTCCGTCTGGCCACCACCCCCCGCCCCACATCCTGTTCCATCACCCTCTTCTAGTCTCCTGCCTGCTCAGCCGTGCTCGCCTTCTAGGTGAGCTGCCCTACCGCGTCGCCTCCTCCGCCGTGTCGCGCGTGCAGCCGCGCCCCCTCCTCCGAGTCCTCTCCTCCCACAGCCGCGCCGCCTCCTCCCCCTCTCTCCTTCTCCGCCTCCTCCTCCCCCCCCCCCCTCCC
>JAYMSL010000401.1:0-25248 GCA_036897195.1 Plantago coronopus
AAAGGACCTTCATCCTTTTGGAAAAAGGTTAATGATTCTTCTACAATCTCTTCTTCTCTTCTAGTCTCTTCTTCCATATTGTTCTAGACCAGTTTCGAGCATAGTACGGGAGTGCTACCTACTATACTCACCTGCAGTCTTATCTTGGGGATATATTTGCTGGACTGTGAGCACCAATACAGGGCAAATATTATCTCAGTGAAAGCGGGGTAATCCCAAATTCTGCAGCATTACGTTTACTTCACTTTGCTTCTTCTTACCGTCCACTTGTCGGATACTCTCCTGAAGTGCTAAAGTTCCAACAAAGCGGGGATAAATAATGATTCCCCACTTTCTCTCAAGCGTGACTCCACATGTTTCAAACCTCCACTTCTTAGAATATATCTTAATTTCAGGTGTGTTCAGTTCAGTTCAGTTTATTTCAATTCAGTTCAATTTGAAGAGAATATTATTTGCAAAGTAAATTGAACAAAATATTATTTGCAAATTATAGCACATTCATCATACCGTAATACCACCTTATAACTTATAAACATTTAGCACTGAGTATTTAATAAAATTAGAAGCGATACATTTCCTAGGTACAAATTTAGGTTATCTACATTACTTAGAATGCTTGTAATATGGCTGTCGCATACTTTTGCAACAAGCTTGAAAGATAATTTTATTAGAATATTAGAGGTCTAACACGCTTTACCTCCAACTAATTAAATTGAAATTCGAATTACTCCTTATCGTAAGAGAGTCTCAGACTAGAAACTAAACATTACATGTACGACATACATGCAAAGTCTACAAGTCGGCTATCTCCTTAATTTCTTAAATTTCCTTAAACAAGGAAGAATACAGATTACATTTAATGAGTGTTGTAATCATTAATTAAACGGTAAGTAGGTATGACTCCCTAACCAAAAACAACCATAACTTGGTAGAACCATAACCCCAAAAGCACCCAAATGTGCCTATAAAATGGGGCCGATGACTTCACAAATCCACAACACATTGAAAACTAATATACTACACCAAGTGAGTTCATTACAATCCACCTAGAAATCTACTTTGAATTGCGTGTACTCAAGCATTATAATTAGTACCTATTTGGTTACCCAAATTTCGTCCCCTATATCATCTCCTACCTCTCATACTCTCATACCATCTCTTTCGTTCTTCCTCTTCTATCTCTCTGCATTCTAGCTCATATTCGTATTTTCGCATCCATGGAGTTGGGCAGCATTCTCAAGTTCTTGGAGAACCGGTCCATTATCGTCACTGGTGCTACCGGTTTTCTTGCAAAGAGTATGCTCCGTTCATACACTTTCTTTTCTCGAGTCTCAACAAGTTCGATTTTTTAGAGAATGGAACTCGGCATGTTTGGCTACTATGCCTTGTGAAAGTTTCTAAAAAAAGTTTACGTACTTCACTTTCCTCATGTGAAAGTGATCTACCTACTTTTACTTTATGCATGTGTGTTTTTTTTTACCTTTTGTATGGTAACATTCATACAGATTCATGTTTGGCAAAAACAGTTCTGGACCTGATCATGGTTCTGGAACCGTGAAAAGGATTAAACCACATCTGTGGTTTGGTTTTTTTTCTTAAAAAAAATATCTGTTCGAAATTTCAGGATGATTAAAGTTGGAAAAATGTGTTTAAAAAGATATCTCAAAAATTGATGTTGTTGCAGGCTAGAAAGGAACATGAGAGAACTCATAGAGAGTAGTCGAAACGTGTTAGAGTTCGTTATCGTGCAAATGTGTGATGAATAATGTAACATGTAGTTGTATGTGGCCTACAAGTTAGTTAACACTTGCAAGATTTGATTGGTTTGGTGGTTGCAGTTTTTGTTGAGAAGATACTGAGGGCACAGCCAAATGTGAAGAAGCTCTATCTCCTTTTGAGGGCTGGAGATGCTAAATCGGCTATGCAACGCTTCAACAATGAGGTACTTAATCATTCATTAAGGTATCACATGCTGCTATTTGAGGAAACTGATAAACTGAACTCATGCAGATTGTGGCAAAGGACTTGTTCAAGGTTTTAAAAGAAACACATGGCAAAGATTTGGGTTCACTTTTGTCGCAAAAGGTGACCGTTGTAGCTGGTGATATCACCTTGGAAAACTTAGGTGTCAAAGACACAGCTTTGTTGGAAGAAATGTGGCAGGAAGTTGATGTGGTTGTTAATCTAGCTGCTACAACCAAATTTGATGAAAGGTAGAAGAAGACTACTGTCTTCCCTTTTCGCTTTCTTTTAATTAGATCTTAACAAGAAGGTTCGACAGAAGTATGTGTATTAATGAACGTATAATGTTTGCGTGCAGATATGATGTTTCCCTCGGAATAAACACTCTTGGAGCTAAGCATGTTATCCATTTCTGCAAGAAATGTGTCAATCTTAAAGTGCTTCTTCATGTATCTACTGGTTAGTATGCATCTCCATTTTGTAACAGCAAATGACTCTTGATGTTTAAAGTATACTCATGTAATATGTCATTTCAGCGTATGTGGCTGGCGAAAGAGGAGGACTCATACTGGAGACACCATACAAAATGGGCGAGACTCTGAACGGCACACCTGGACTAGACATTGACGCAGAGAAAAAGTTGGTCGACGAGACATTGAAACAACTAAGGGCTGATAACTGTTCAGATGATGTGATCAGATCAACAATGAAAGAACTGGGAATAAAAAGGTTCGATTTATGATTCTTTATAGCAGTTGTTCTTGAAAATATCTCAAAAGTTTCTTGCATTTAAGATGCATCTCATGATCATGTTAGCTAGTTAGTAGTATTAAATGATCAAACATGATATGTCATTTTCATATGTTCATTCTTTTCTCAAAGGAAGTTTTTGATTCAGATGGCCTTTTTTAATATATATTCCCTTTCTGTCACTTGTATCTACAACTATATTTCACCAAACAGATAAACTGGACTACTTGGAGCAGAAGAAGAATATTCTATAATAATGTTTTGCACATAGTATGGCCTAATAGTTGGCAAAATTTGTTCACCTGCATAGTAGGACCTGTGTGTCGTATAAAACTGCGTTGAAATATCTCGTATTGCTTGATAAATTGTCGTGAAAGTAGAATATAACGCAACAAGTGTATATGGATTCTGATATTGTAAAAAAGTTGAACATTTTAACTCATCTGGCTGATTCAGATGACTAATTGTGAATTGAAACTTAAAAGAGGTGAATTCCAATCGAGAACTGAAGTAAATATGAAAACCAATGCCTAATGGTTGTATTGAACTCTCAACACATGTAACAGGGCAAGGAAGTATGGATGGCCTAATACTTACGTGTTCACAAAGGCCATGGGAGAGATGCTTGTAGGGCAGTTAAAAGAAAATCTTCCTGTGGTTATCCTTCGGCCTTCTATTGTAACTAGTACTTACAAAGAGCCTTTCCCTGGCTGGGTTGAAGGGATCAGGTAATATGTTAATCTTAACTATTTTTTGGTCATTTTAAGCATGAGTTCTTCCTTATAAGTTCTGTTTTCTTGACACTGATATCATTGATTCTATACTGGAATGCAGAACGATTGATAGCTTAGCAGTGGGATATGGTAAAGGGAAAATAACATGCTTCCTTGGTGATCCTAAGACCATCCTTGACATGGTGAGTTATTTACTCCTTTCATCCGTCGTCTGACATAGTATGTACATTGTGAACTAGAGTAAGCATCTTATATTGGCTCATGATTAATGCAGATCCCAGCGGATATGGTGGTGAATGCAATGATTGCATCAATGGTGGCTCATGCTAATCAGCCAGATGAGACAATCTACCACCTTGGATCTTCTGTGTCGAACCCTGTTGAGCTCTCAGGGCTTCAGGATTATGGTTACCGGTACTTCAGCAAGCACCCCTGGATCAACAAAGAGGGAAAGCCAGTGATAGTTGGCAAGATGACAGTGTTGAGTACAATGGAGAGCTTCCAGAGATATATGGCACTTCACTACCTATTGCCATTGAAGGTTTTACTCTAAATTCTTTTCCATAATTGAAAGAAAAACAACAAAAAGTTCTGTTTTTTTCACCATAATTATCGCAAATGCTGAAGCGTTCGTGTCACCATACAGGGACTGCAGGTTGTAAATACAGCATGTTGCCAGTACTTCCAGGGATTTTATCTCGAGCTGTCCAGGAAAGTCAAGTT
This sequence comes from Plantago coronopus, assembly GCA_036897195.1. Classification (NCBI taxonomy): domain Eukaryota; kingdom Viridiplantae; phylum Streptophyta; class Magnoliopsida; order Lamiales; family Plantaginaceae; genus Plantago; species Plantago coronopus. Next base: position 4,170 of record JAYMSL010000401.1, read on the forward strand.
TGTGATGAAATTGATCGAGCTTTACGCACCATACATATTCTTCAAAGGATAGTAAGTATCTTCCCACCATACCTATCCACACATTCTCATATTACTGCTGATGAAAACTTCAAACACGCTTTATACGCCCAGTCTAACTGAGTTAGCATTCACGTTTGCAGTTTCGATGACATGAATACGGAGAAACTTAGAAGAGCAACAAAAGACAGCGCAGTTGAGAGTTCCATGTTCTATTTCGACCCCAAAAGCATTAACTGGGAGGAGTATTTCATGTGCACACACATTCCCGGAGTTGTAAAATATGTGTTCAAATGATTTACAAATAACCATTGGAGAACTAAGAGGATTTGCAATTTGTGTTGTAAGTGTTGGAAAAAACATTCATGCTTTGATGTTCATTTTTATTATTTGTGAAAATGGCAGATTAAGGTGTAACAAGTTCATTAAGAACAACTGTTATTACATTTGAAATGTATCATTATTCTTGAATTCTATGAATCATATATGTAAATCATGACGGATTTGTTTTGATTATTGTCTGCAAGATTGCGATTTAGCTGGTAGTTAATCAACTTTCTCATTTCCAGTTATATAGAAGTATATAATCTATGAACAAAACCCAAAAGAATAAGTGAATGAAAACAGATACAGAGTTTGGCTACCTAACTTCAAAAGTGCTAAAAACAGAAAACTACTCCTTTGTTCTTTCTCTTCATTTTCCTGGTTTTCTCTTCATTTTGTTTAGTGTTAATCTCTATGGATATGAATGCTGACTGTTGGTAAAAAATATACACTCTGTTTCACAACATTAACAACAGAAACATATCAACTGTGTGATCTGCAATTTACGTAGGAAATAACATAAAAGAACACACTTGCGACAATCGCTCTATCACCAATCTAAAATCGATAATTCTTTTAACACATGATTCAACGTGCCTGGGCTGGCTATCAGTTATGCTCCCTAGTCTCCACTGCACTTTGACAAGGAACCCATATTATCCGTATCAAGCTGTAAAAGGTCTTATTCTCAGATAGCTTAAGATGTTAATCCAGCAGTATATAAAAATTCTCTGAACTTAGTTATGAGAATCCATTTCACATATTCAGTCTGCTGCAACATTAGAGTATGATCTTTCACCTCAAATCTTGAAGTGAACTTCTGTGTGAGATGATTGAACTCTGACTATCTCTGCTAGCTAGCTACCAAAATATCATGTACTGTATGTATGTATACGGTATACTGCATCAGTTAATCAAGTGAGTACGTAAATGGCCTTGTTGTGTTCCTTGAACCTCCTTTTCACCTGCCACATAACGCTAACAGCATTTCCTGCAGTTGTTTGTTGGTTTTTATCCATGGACGACGAATTAGCTATTTCTTAGATCGCAAACAAAAAATTCTAATGGAATTCATAAGGTGCGTTTGCGCTCTCAGAGTGCCTGAGCGCGAGACAGTGTCGACTCTTTTATGTGATCCAAGCCATCTAAAAGAAGGGAAAGAAACAGTTCTTCTGTAAGTACCTTAAAAGTAATCAAATTTATAAATATCTTCCAACTAATTAAACAGTTCTTATTAATTAAGTATGTTAAAAGTAGCTAGTCAAATTAAGAATAATCTTCAGCTAATCAAAAAGTTCACAAGTATGCTAAAAGCAGTGGAATATTAAATCATCTGCCAACTATAAATGAAGTGCATCAGTTAAGTCTACTCGCTCCATTGTATAATTACACCCAGACCTTAATTACAGGCATGCATGGCCTTTTCCCTGCCTGTATAAATATCTCCCACAACATTGCTTCTAACATCACATTCACAAGCTTTCATCTTCTCATTGTCGATTCGAAAGGAGCAAAGCAAGAAGTCCTCAACAAATACCAATCGATCAGATGGAGAAAGCCGAGGCGACAAGCATTGCAGTCAGCGAATCACGCAAGGAAAGAAAAGGCAAAGCGCCTCTCCTGCCAGTTCCTGGGAGTTCACTGCATGCTGCTGGTGGATATAAAAGGGGTGTTGCGATTTTCGATCTCATCCTCAGGATAAGTGCTGCAACTGCTGCATTGGCTGCTACAATAGTCATGGCAACAGCCGAGCAGACTCTCCCGTTTTTCACCCAGTTCTTCCAGTTCCAAGCTGGTTATGATGATATTCCTACATTCCAGTAAGTCAATCTTCATCAATTTGAATATGCTTCATAGGTCGGAGCCAAAAACAAGTTAGCTTCTTATAAGTTCTAACCAAATTCCGGCCTGATGCAGGTTCTTTGTTATAGCCATGTCAATCGCCACTGGCTACCTCGTACTCTCCATTCCTTTCTCCATTGTGTGCATTGCACGACCTCTTATTACCGCGCCAAGACTTCTTCTCATCATCTGCGACACTGTAAGTTAACAACTGCAAAAAAAGTTAATTATGACCACAATCATTGATGTGTGTGACTAACGAAACTTAATTATGAACAACAATGCAGCTTACGGTAGTTTTCACCACATCTGCGGCAGCTGCATCTGCAGCCATAGTGTACCTGGCTCACAACGGTAACTCCAGTACTAACTGGCTGGCAATCTGCCAGCAGTTCAATGACTTCTGCCAGGCGACTAGTGGGGCAGTCGTGGCCTCCTTCGTTGCTGTGGCTCTACTCATATTCTTGGTGTTGATGTCCGCTTTGGCTCTAAGGAAGCATTAACAGATATTAGTATCCGGAATGTGGTGAATTGATCATTTGCTTGTATTCTCATTATTCTTGAATTCTATGAATCATGTAAATCATGACGGATTTGTTTCGATAATTGTCTGCAAGATTGCGATTTAGCTGGTAGTTAATCAACTTTCTGTTTTCCAGTTATATAGAAGTATGTAATCTATAATCCAAACTCTGTGACTGAAACTGATACAGAGTTTGGCTACCTAACTTCAAAAGTGCTGAATACAGAAAACTACCCCTTTGTTCTTTCTCTTCATTTTCCTGGTTTTTTCTTCATTTTGTTTTGTGTTAAATCTCTATGGATATATATGAATACTGGTTGTTGGTAAGAAATACACTGTCTTTCACAACATTAACCACAGAAACACATCAACTGTGTGATCTGCAATTTACGCAGGAAATAACATAAAAGAACACACTCTCGCGACAATCAGTCTATCACCAGTCTTAAGTCGATAAAGAATCGCATCAAACACATGATTCAACGTGACTCGGCTGGCTATCAGTTAGGCTCCCTAGTCTTCGATGCACTTTTACAAGTAACCCATATTATCCTTATCAAGCTATGTGAATAAGCCTTATTACCAGATAGCTTATGTTGATCCAGGGGTGTATTATATTTCTCTTGCTTTTTGCAATATCAGACCTTAGTTCTGAGAATCCATTTCACATATTCAGTCTGCTGCAATATTAGAGTATGTTCTTTTATCTCAAATCTTGAATTGAACTTCTACTTGAGATGATTGAACTCTGACTATCTCTGCTAGCTAGCTACCAACATATCATGTATGTACATATACGGTATGCGAGCAGGTATATAGTGAGTACGTAAATGGCCTTGTTGTGTTCCTTGTCTCTCTAGCAACCTTCTCACCTGCCACATTAGGCTAACAGCCATTTCCTGCAGTTGTTTGTTTGGTTTTTATCCATGGACGGCGAATTAGCTAATGTTAGATCGCGAACAAAAATTCCTACTGTAACTCATAAATCATAATTAGGTGCGTTTGCGCTCTCAGAGTGCCTGAGCGCGAGACAGTATTAATGACTCTTTTATGTGATCCAAGCCATCTGAAAGAAGGGAAGAAACAGTTCTTTTGTAAGTATGTTAAAAGTAATCAAATATTTTAATATCTTCCAACTAATCAAACAGTTCTTATTAATTATGTTACAAGTAGCTAGTCAAACTAAGAATAATCTTCAACTAATCAAAAAGTTCACAAGTATGCTAAAAGCAGTGGAATTTTATATCATCTGCCAACTAAAAATGAAGTGCATCAGTTAAGTCTACTTGCTCCATTACACCCAAACCTTAATTACAGCCATGCATGGCCTTTTCCCTGCCTGTATATATATCTCCCACAGCATTGCTTCTAACATCACATTCACAAGCTTTCAACTTCTCATTAGCAAAAGGAGTAAATCAAGAAGTCCTCGCCAAATACCAAATCGATCAGATGGAGAAAGCCGAGGCAACAAGCATTGCAATCAGCGAATCACGCAAGGAAAGAAAAGGCAAAGCCCCTCTGCTGCCGGTTCCTGGGAGTTCACTGCATGCTGCAGGAGGATACAAAAGGGGGGTTGCGATTTTCGATCTCATCCTCAGGATAAGTGCTGCAACTGCTGCATTGGCTGCTACCATCGCCATGGCAACAGCGGAGCAGACTCTCCCGTTTTTCACCCAGTTCTTCCAGTTCCAAGCTGGTTATGATGACATTCCTACATTCCAGTAAGTCTATCATTAATCTGAATATGGCTCTTAGGTCAGAACCAAAAACAAGTTAGCTCCTAAGTTCTAACCAAATTTGGGCCTGATGCAGGTTCTTTGTTATAGCCATGTCAATCGCTACTGGGTACCTCGTACTCTCTATTCCTTTCTCCATTGTGTGCATTGCACGACCTCTTATTACCGCGCCAAGACTTCTTCTCATCATCTGCGACACCGTAAGTTAACAACTGCAAACAAACTTAATTATGACCACAAAGTATATTTGATGTGTGACTAAAGAAACTTAATTATGAACAACCATGCAGCTTACGGTAGTTTTCACCACATCTGCGGCAGCTGCATCTGCAGCCATTGTGTACCTGGCTCACAACGGTAACTCCAGTACTAACTGGCTAGCAATCTGCCAGCAGTTCAACGACTTCTGCCAAGCGACTAGTGGGGCAGTGGTGGCCTCCTTCGTTGCTGTGGCTCTACTCATATTCTTGGTGTTGATGTCCGCTTTGGCTCTAAGGAAGCATTAACAGATATTAGTATCCAGATTGTGGTGAATTGATCATTTGCTTGTATTCTCATTACGGTGTTGTTAATTTGGTTTTCGTTTAATTTCGTGTATTTGGTGAGCTAGTGTATCCCTGATCCCTCAGTAAGGGAACATTAAGGGAAATCAAATGTATATTGTATCACACTTATCTGTACATTTACAGTATCATTTCTCATAGTAAAATTTCAGTTTCATTTGGAACAAGATCTGCAGTATGGCTACTACTATTTCTGATTTCTTAAGCTAGATTTCCCAACTGTTACTTTCTAGATTGTATAAAGAACCTAATAAGTTCCCCAACCAAACTCGAACGTTTCATCTCCCTAAAACGGAGATCGGATATATCACAGGCAGTGATGGCCAACAGATACGGTGTAAATGTTGTGGCTCTGTCCAGGAACCATCAGAAGGCTGTCCATGTCTCAGAATGTGGTTCTAACAAAGTCAATTAGTCCCTGCCCCTGTTTAAGTTTCCGAACAGATGAGGTAGAAGCCCATATGTCTGGCCATACACCTGATATGCTCTGCCCGGGATGACATAGACACCATATTTCTGAGTAAATCTCGAGCTCACATCATGCAACTCGAATATGCCACGACCGTATCTCTCTGTGCTTAAACTATCGAACACACAAATTGAATTAACGCCCAGTTTTACACGGGTAGATTAAGTTAAAGTCAGATGCTTATGACTATTATATCGTCAATAGATTCAAACAAGTCAAGAAATGTTATCAACTGTGTACGTTACACGCTAATCTTGAGTCTATCATAGTCAAATTCCACTTCGACGCAATCTGAGTTGACACATCACAAACTCGCTACTAGACCGAAGTCCCCAAACGATCTCAACTGCCTCAAAACCCCCGAGTTATATGAAAGGATGCAGGAAATGCTAAAAACACCATCTTTCTTCCCACAAGGTTGCATCTAAACAGTTTAAGGAACGTAACTTTCGTTATGAAACAACAGCAGTTGTTCTTTTGCATTGGTGAACTTTCGATGCATCTTTTAGGTGCTCGTTCGTTTCATGAACTACGATTTTGACATTTTTTTCAACCACTCCCCAGCGAGGCGCACATTAGTGAGCACTAAACATATTTACCCCTTTTCTGCTAAAAATAACAAGAGGGATTACAGCATACAATAATGATTATAAGAGAATAATTAAGTTAATTAAAGTGGTCCTAATCCATAATTCCACCATTAATCAAGCCATCTTCTACCTACGGCACTGTAGGCTTGATGCACCAGCTCCTTAATCTCCCATTTCTTAGTGTTTTAAAAGTGGTCAAACAATTTATAATCATCTTCCCAACAAGAAAAATGTTCAGTACATTAAAGTCTACTTGCTCCATTATACTAACTTTGCACAGTTGCATACTTGCATGTATATAAGTCTTCCACTCTCATTACTTCTCACACCACAAGCTTCTCCGACTTCTCCTTATCGATTCATAAAGAGCAGCACAAGAGCTCATCACACATTCTACATACTTTCAAAGCTAAATATCAAGATGATGAAAGGGGATGCGACAAACATTGAAATCCGCGAAGTAGGTGAATCAAGCATGGATAGAAAAGGCATAGCGCCTCTTCTTTCATCTGCCGGTAAAGCACAGGCAGGAGGATACAAAAAGGGTATGGCTATTTTTGATCTCATCCTTCGGATAGGTGCTGTGGCTGCTGCATTGGCTGCTACTGTCGTGATGGCAACAGCCGAGCAGACACTCCCGTTTTTCACCCAGTTCTTCCAGTTCCAAGCTGGTTATGATGATATTCCTACATTCCAGTAAGTCTTCAACAACTTATGATTAACTCTTAACATGGATTTCGGAACAAAAGTGTTTCTCTGGTAAATGCAGCACAAACAGTGAAACATCGCGAAAACAGTGCTAACTAGCCCAATTCAGTACACTAATGTTGGCCTAATGCAGGTTCTTTGTCATAGCCATGGCGATAACGACTGGCTACCTTGTACTCTCTACTCCTTTCTCCATTGTGTGCATCATCCGGCCCCTTGCTATCGCACCAAGACTTCTCCTCATCATCTGTGACACCGTACGTTTACATCAAATAAATTTCCACGAAAAGTTTCTTACTTCTAACCTCATCACACAACCATTGAACTTGAACTGATACTAATTTGTTGTTTTTCAGCTTACGTTAACTTTTGCGACGTCTGCGGCAGCTGCATCTGCAGCCATAGTATACCTGGCTCATAACGGCAACTCCAGTGCTAACTGGCTGGCGATATGCCAGCAGTTCAACGACTTCTGCCAGGCGACTAGTGGGGCAGTGGTGGCCTCCTTCGTTGCCGTCTCTCTACTCATTTTCTTGGTGATAATATCCGCTTTGGCTCTAAGGAAGCAATAACGAGATTACATCAAGAGATTTTAATTAGTTTTCTGTGGATTGATTGTATTCTCATTTTTATGATGCTGTATTTGGCTTTCTTTTCATCTGGTGTTGTTTGGTTAACTAATTCATCTCTGTTCCCTCAGCAGGGGAACATTAAGGGAATCAATTGTAAACTTATCTGTACATTTTCAATCTCATTTGTCATAGTAAAATTTTATTTTCGTTTAAGAACACGATCTGTAACTCCGCATCATGGCTGTCCCTTCGCCTTTTGCTTTACGCTCATACGCAAGGTTACACACTGTCGTATAGCTTCCGTAGCTCGTTACCCATAATCGTATGGATCACAGTTAGAAACATTTGGTTATTCAATTCCATAATCTTAAGGATCACAGTTAGAAACATTCGGGTATTCGACTATTAACTTGAGAAGATTTAACAGTCTCCTCTGTTAACCCTAGGCTAGAACCTAGAATCCCTCCGCTCATGTTTTAGGTGAGTAAATTTGTTAATAAAGAAACCAGCAACCTCACAGTTCAATATAATGGCAGATTGGCAGTTCTGTAAATACTGCTTAAATTAAAAGTGGAAGCAAAACTGTGATCGAGCATTCAATACATTTTCGAATTAGACAATTGTACTTCTCCAACATTACATTGAACGCTTAAAGCTTACCATCTTCAAGTTGACATGGGCAGAAAATAAACTTAACCTTATCTTGATTTAGACATGCAGTCTCATTCTAGGGTTGAGGGATTACTACATTAATTTGACTTATCTCCATTCAAAAGATGATGACTATCTGTGGAAACCTCTCGAGTTTCACCGGATCCTTGGCGTGTGACACAGAGCCAGGTTCTTGTGCGTTCATCACTAGATTCTCCAGCTAGTGGGATGTGCCATGACCCATTTTCAGATTCCTGACATACAAAAATTAGTTCATCAAACAATCAGATTCACCAATGGCAGAATAATACTAGCATACAGACACTTTCAGCTCTCCGTGAACTGCCCATAATTTGCTTCCATAATTGGCAACAACCCTCTTTTTTCCATTTTGTAAGCAGTTACAGATTTGAACCACAGTATTCTTGCCATCACACATGTGGAAGTGCCAACAAGAAGAATAGTAAAAAATAAACGAAAGTGTAACCAAGTCATTACCTGGATGACAAGAGAATATGAGGGTGGCATTATAAGCTTCGGGGTGCTTCTCATGAATGTATATCTGACCTGAGATATAAAAGCTCAGCACATCAATTGAAAGTACGATTACAGGCAGACTATCCGTGCAATAAAATTATGAACCACAATTTTTCTGGTTTACTATCAAGAGTATCAGTGCAATTTTATCATAGGTCTATTTAGCTGAAGATCACCAGAACCAGTGTTATCTCTTTCTTTGTTGCTGTAAAGCCAAAGAAACATCATATTACCTACGCCATTTCGGGTTTTCCCATTTGTGTGACCTAACAACCTTCATCAAATCTAAGTTCCCAATTTCCCAATTTATTAAAGAGCGTATGAGTAATACTGAATCCAGAAGGTTTACACATAATAATTACACCATGCATCTTGCAACACCACATAATGAGCCCATGACTTTAATTTTCAATTAATGAAATCTGGAATCATTAAGTTCTGAGCATAACAAACAGCAGCAATTCTTTGGTTCGTTTGGTCTCCAACAATAATAATTCCAGCACAAAGAACATGATTTCATAACGACATGCGATTTAAATATGAACTTTCTCAAGGCAATTTAGCAGCTGTCTAAAACTCTGTATTACAAATCAATGAGGTAAGCCTTGATACAGTAGAAACCATTTTGAGACATGCATATTAACCCATAATAATTTTATCAAGCTTGGCACCTGGTATTACAAGAGAGTTTCATAAGAGTGTATCATCAAATTCTAACTGTAGGTGCTAAATATGCAGTATCATAAATCGAGAATGAGATCTAGTTCCAACCTGGTGTTTTTCTTTCCATCTGGAGAAAAAATTGCTACCAAGGAGCTCAAAAATATGATCTCTCATCTCATCATTTGTCACTAACGAGCACTCCAGTTTGACAGCAGCATAAAGCCAATACCTGGACGAAAAAGCAGTCATAAATATATTAGTGGCCTGTGCATGGTGGGGGAATAAATCATAAAAGGGGATAATAGTGAACATAATATGCGTTCTCTTCAGATAGATAGGTCTTCTGTCAACATTGAATACTAAGCTGAAAATTTGCGACAAGAGAAGTTAAAAGCAATGCTAAACACTATTTACCAGAAAATATAAGAAAGAACATATAAGAAAGAGCAGACAAACAGGGACTGCAAGAAACATCGAATACCAATTCTAAATAATCTAGGTGTATATAGTCTCCAAATGACGAGAATTACCAATCATCATTTGATCCATATGGAGTTCCGTATAAAATTCCTTGATCAATCCACTCCTGAATCATCTCTCGTTTAGAAGCATCATGAAGAAGCGTTTTTACCCGCTTAGTATGCAAAACGACAAGTGGCCACTTTTTGGTCTTGGCATACACTTCTTTCACAATGGCATTGAGCTGCTCTACAGAAATTTCGAAATGAAACACCAATAACCAACACAGTAGAGGATAAATGTGGCAAACAAAAGGAAATGGATAAATTTGAAGGTAGAAATCATAATTATAAATTTCAGAATTATAACCTGAGCAGTACTGAAAGCACCCTCTTTAAAATTCTGCTGGTACAGCCCAATATTTGCAGCATCCACAATAGTTTCATACTCCGAATGTCTTTCCAGCCAATCCTTGAATTGATTTATAGAAAAATGTTGGATTAAAAAAAATCAAGCAGAAACCATCTAGTTACCGCTTATCAAGGCACAAATATTTATATGACATTACTGAAACTAGAGGCAACCATATCACTTGGGTAATATTATTATCATATAACAAAGAAGAAAGGGTTTGATGAGATAGCATCAGTTCATTTCAATTTGCAATTTAAATCACATTGAAACATAAGATTATCTGAAAATGTACATATCTCCGCACAAATAATGCTTAAAAAACAACAATAAAACAAAATAATATGAATAATACTAAGATAGTTATCTAACCTGAAATTCCTTAAAATTGGCATGGACTTCTCTTTCCATGGCTAAAGAAGCGATCGACTCTGCAAACTTTTCCGTCTCTGTCTTTCCAATATCAGCGCAAACCAGTTTGTGACCACAAGCGCAACAGCTCCCATCTGATCCTATATTTGTTCTCTTCACAACCCACTCACCCTTTCCAATCCATCCAAGTCCATGCCACCCACCTCCATTCCTCGTCAAGGCTTCCTTCACCATATCCTGGCTCGAGCTAATTGCAGCAATCTCACCTGCCTTGTCTCCTCTAAACCAATTTTCTACAATTGCCAGCGTAGATTCGTTTACTCTACCCAATACCGCTCTAAGCTTATGCAAATACTCATAAACCTTATTTTCTTTCACTGTATCCACACTCACCTACAACAAAATATATTCTTGATCATCCAAAAGCTTCTAAACTATTCCATCAATGTTAAAACGTGCCTCTAAAACCAAACCTCTTCAGCTATTACGAGGCCGAAATATACGAAAAAAGGAACTCTATACTGCAAACTAGATTCTTATTAAACAACATAAGCATATAACAAAAAACACGAAACTTTAGATTCAATTACATGACAGAAAATAGCTCACCTTCAACAATGCAGCAAGTTCAGGCTCCTCTAAATGCAAGCCTTCGGAACTGACATGCTCCTCCACTTCATACGCCTTCTCCGCCTCCCCTTTCTCACAAAAACAAATCAATGCCGGAGCGTAGGTCCTCAGCTTCGGCGCAACAGCGTAACTCTTTGTCCTCTTCGCGAGCTCGAAAGCATAACCACCATCCCCACTCGCAGCCGCAAGCCTAGCAGCCGCCGTGAGCGTGGCCTCATTGGGCTTGAACTTATCGTTGCTGTGATGGTGGTGGAACAGCTTGAAACCGAAATCAATAGCGATTTTTCGAGTTTCAGGCTCGGAGAGAGATTCAGAGCAGATGTATAGGAGGGAGTTGAGGTTGCTGAGGGAGAGGGTTTGAGAAGGAGAAGATTCGTACAGGGAAACGGCGGCGGAGAGATCTTTGGTTCGGGAGCATTGGTTGAGAGTGGCGGAGAACTGTGCTTCGGGGTTGAGCTTCTGCTTCTTCCGGCGGCGGTTTTGGTGGTCCATCGTAGCGGCAGAATCTCTTTGGGCGTGAAGGAGGTAAAGGAAGTACTAAATGGACATTGTTAGAGCGCGAATCTTGAGATTGGAGCGGGATACACGATCTAGTGAGAGTTTAACAGGTCCGTGGGCCCGAACAAAAATGAAAAACCCAACCCCTAGGCCCGAGCCATGCCAGAACATTAACCCCAGCCAAGAAATTAACCCGAGACTCATAGCAAGTGTTCCAAGGTTGATACTTGTCAGTATGACTCAAGAGGTTGCGGTGCAAGCCTGCCTGTACTAATAAATTGCTTAAGTCGAAATTGTTAGGGTTTGGGAAATTTTTTTGAAGACTTCCGGGAAGAATTTTACTCCAAAGTAGGTTTTCCTATGGAACCTAAGTTGTCTGATTCTGGTGTTAATACAATAAAAGTTCGTTTTGGTTTATTTAGTTTTAGCGTTCCGTCAATAGGTCGTTTAGGTGGTCTTGCTCTTATTTAGGAGAAATGCACCTCCGTCAGTATATCTAACGTTAACATATTGATACGAATATACAATTTGAGGGTGATCTCGAGATTTACGGGTTTTTATGGTGAGCCGGAGGCTTGTATGCGGAAAAAAGAACCTGAAATTTACTCAAATAATTACGGACTCAATCTCATCGAGAATGATTGGTTATGGAGGATTTTAATAATAAATTCAAAGACAAAGCTAGATTCTTTCGAAGTGTGAGCTTTATGCATACTTTGCGTGGTGGGAATATGTTAGCCCACAACTTTGAGCAAGAATATTGATAACAAAGTGATGATCATGTCATCATGTCATTAAAATGCATGATGTGCCTAATTTGGTGTTATCTGTTATATCGCATTGTGATTGTGATTTATATAATCATTCATTCATTTAAAAAAAACTCTTATTTCTGATTAGTTTGATTGTCACTGCTTGAATAGAAATGTTTGATTCAATTTTAATGTCGAAAATAAAATTTGATGAATGGTTTTTGGCATTATTTGAAGTATTAAAGGATTATTTTGTAATTTTGGAATATACAATCAACTTTTTTATAATATGTCAGAAAATGTATGGTACGTAGTAAAATTTGTCACGCATATGACAGTATATCTTAATTGTGTGGAATTATGTATTACAGTTGAGGTCCATGGCCATGAGCATTTTGAGAAATTAAATTGGGAAAAATGATTCTAATCATATTAATTAAAGCATTAAAGAATGGGCATTTCATCATGGAGCTTTCCTACAGATAGAATTGGCAATGTTGCCGAATGTGATGATTGGATGTCTGCTTTAACTTATACATACATTCATTCAAACGTCTCTCACTACACTACGTTCCATCTCCAAAATATATTCCAACCGCAACAACACAAAATGGGTTGTCATGGTGGGAGATGGTCTTGACTCTTGATTAGTACAGTGGTATACTTGGGGATGGTCTAGGTATATAATATACGTAGACCGTCTTTTAAGAGATGAACCGGAGTTGAAATTGCATTGAAATCTCCTGTCTTTAAGTTCACATGCAATATTCAGGAAGTGTTTAAAGAACGGTCTTAAAAACCATATTCTTCTTTTTTTTTTTTTTTCTCTCTCTCTTCTTGAGTGACTTTTTCTCTCTAGGCTGGAGGTATTTTCTCGACAAAGCGTCGAGATCATCATCTACTTTCTTCTACAAACCAGAACCACCCTTCTCTGCCATTTGCCTTGTGAGATCTCCCCCCATATTTCCGAGTGATAGTGAGGCCAGAATATCATTCCGAGCGGTGAAGGAGCAGGGCCAAGCTGTTCAGTTGTAGTCATACCTTGTCTTTTCATTTGCCTCTCGTTTTCTAATTTTTTAATTTTGATTTGGTAGTAAGTTTTTTCCTTATCTTTCCTCTTCCCATTAGACTTCTAACCTCTTCAGACTCTGGAGTTTGGAGTACTTGTTTTATCTCTTTTGGTGTGTTGCAGGCCTATTCTTATTGATCGATTATCTTCTCCTCTTACTCATAGTATCATTCTGCATTCTTGTGCTTTGCATCATGGATAAAGCTACAGACGAATTGATTTCCAAGCTGCGCCTCACAGATACAGAAGATGAGGCTGTTATGATACCTGGAACAGTATGGAACGAGCAGTCTCTGGATTATGAAAAGTGTCTGGTGGGTCGGGTTGTTTCTCGAAAGCCTGCTAAGCTGGAAGCTTTTGAACGTGCGATGTGTGCGGGGTGGAGTCTCTCACGACCAGCTACTATTCACTTAATCGGGGAGGAACGTGTCCTAGTGATTTTCTCTCATGTGGCTGAAAGAAACAGAGTCCTCTCAAAAGGTCCTTGGGCTTTTGAGAAGAACGTGGTAGTATTACGACCTCTGGAACAAGGACAAAATCCAATGGACGTTGATTTGAACTGGTGTGACTTCCATATTCAGGCATCCGGGGTTCCGTATCACTTGATGCATAGGAGTATGGCGAAAATCCTTGGTGATACGGTGGGGAAATTTGTTGATTTTGAGTCTGGAGAGCACTCTTTTAGTGCTTTGATGAGATTTCGGGCGACTATTGATGTTTCGAAACCATTACGGCGTATGATACGAGTTACAGGGCCTAATAATCAACAGTTGAATATCGGTCTTTCTTATGAACGGCTGCAAAATTTCTGTTATTACTGCGGTGTTATGGGTCACTTGGTACGAGAATGTTACGACAGTCTCGACATAGCCGATGAGAATGGAGATGTTCCGGCTGCAAATCTCTCGTATGGGGAGTGGCTGCGTGCTCCGGCTCGGTCTGCAGCATCTCGGATAGTTCTTGGCAGTGCTCCGATATACGCCCCACCCCTTCGACGAGGAACAGGCTTGAGCCCGGCATCGGACTTCCGCCAACCGCCTAGACGAACTGAGCGTCCTAGTGCGCCAATTACTGAGAAGGTAGGGGAAAACGTGCAAAACTCCCAAAGACTGGATGTAACTGTCCCACCGAAAAATATGCATGATGGGAATATGGTTGACTCACGTTTGAATGTGGGACTTGAGCAGCAAGACTTAGAACAAATGGCTACGGAAATTCAGGAACTTATTCAACTCTCTGCTAAGGAAAAGGGAAAGGCTATTGTAGTGGACCAAAGTCCTCTCCTTACTGGACCAGCTAGCCCAATCAGCCCAATAACCCAAACACATAATGTTACTGGATTCATGGCCGATGCTAGGAAACACATGAACCCAACCCAGCCTTCACAACCCAGAACCACCAAACGAAGACTACCCAAACCAAAAACTCAGGACCCAGCCACCCAAGCCCAGGAATCAATGGACATAATCCCATATCCGAACCCTAACCCGGCTAAGGCTAAGAAACGTGGTAGACCAGTAGGCTCGGGAATTAAATCACAAGATTCCAGTGCTTTGGTATCATTGGTTGACGATACTGGTCATGATAAAATGGAGACCCCGTTAAGTAAGAAAGGTAAATTTGATGGAGCTATTGTTACAATTAATCCAGAGGCGGAGGCTGCTAGGCAGCCCCGCCTATCCCAATGAGTTGCCTTAGTTGGAACTGTCAAGGCTTGGGTAACCTTTGGACAGTTCGAGCATTGGGAGAAATGCTCAAAGATCATCAACCCAAGCTTATCTTTCTTATGGAAACTCGTTTAGGTGACCGTGGGATTAATAAGCTTAAGGATAAGTTTAATTTATTTGGTATTTGTGTTCCGGCGGTTGGAAAGTCGGGAGGTCTTGCATTATTATGGGATAAGTCTGTTTCAGTGTCTATTGTTAGTTATTCTAAGAATCATGTTGATGCACACGTTCAATGGTCTGTAGATAGTAGTATTTGGCGCTTTACAGGGTTTTATGGAGAGCCGGAAACTAGCAAGCGCAAACGTACGTGGCGATTGCTTAATTTCTTGGGTCAACAGTCGGGTCGAGAATGGTTAGTTGCTGGAGATTTTAATGAGATTACCGACCACAAAGAGAAAAAAGACGGTGTTAGAGTCCCAGAGTGGAGGATTCGGGATTTTCGAGAGACTTTGGTCAATAATGACTTACAAGACCTGGGCTTTAAAGGTTACCCCTTCACATGGCAAAGTAGTCGCCTTACACCTTACTACACCCAGCTTAGGTTAGACAGAGCTGTAGCCACACAATCTTGGATAGATATCTTCCCACACTTTCAAGTTGACCATATCCAAACTAGAAGGTCAGATCACTCAGCCCTCCTAATCCAGAGCCACACCAGGCGAGTGACTGGCAAGCAGCGGCGCCCTGCTGGGCGCTTCCATTTTGAGGCGATGTGGGCCCGGAATGCGAACTGTGAGAATCAGATCAGAGAAGCTTGGTCGCCGGGAGTGAATGTGCTGCAGAATCTCGATCGATGTCGGGGGGGACTGACTGCGTGGAGTAAATCGGAGTTTGGGGGGTACTATCTGAAATCAAGAAGGCGAAGAAGGAGCTCGCACAGCTGCAGAAAGTGCTGCTCACTGAGACCGTCAGAGATCGGATTCGGGGGATTAAAGACGGCTTAGACGAGTTGTTGGATAGGGAAGAGGTCATGTGGAAGCAACGAGCGAAAGCTCATTGGCTAGCGGAAGGCGACCGCAACACCAGTTTCTTTCACAATCAGGCGACGAAGAGAAAGCGGAAGAACGAGATTAGTGGGTTAAAAGATGAGCAGGGTCAGTTGCAGGAATCCCAGGAACAAATGGGGAAAATAGCAGCGGAGTATTTCAGATCCATTTTTCAGACCAGGAATCCATCCTCAGAGGAAATAGCAGATGTCGTTGATACTATGAGTACGAAGGTGGATAACAGCATCAATCAGGATTTGGCCCGTAGATTCACTCCAGAAGAGGTAAAATCTGCACTCTTTTCTATGCACCCTACTAAATCCCCTGGCCCTGATGGTATGCCTGCTTTGTTTTTTCAAAAATATTGGCATATTGTTGGTAATGATGTTACTGAGTCTGTACTTGATATTCTGAATCACCATAACTTGTCTCCTGAACTCAATTTTACACATATCGTTCTTATCCCTAAATGTAAAACTCCAGAGCTTATCACCCAATTCCGTCCTATCAGTTTGAGTAATGTTTTATTCAAAATTGCTTCAAAGGTTATTACTCAGAGACTTAAGCCGCACATGCATAAAATCATAGCCCAAACACAGTCTGCCTTTGTACCTAACTGATTAATTACTGACAATGTTTTAGTATCTTACGAACTAAATCATTTTTTAAAAAGGAAAACGAAAGGCAAAGATGCATATATGGCTTTGAAATTAGACATGAGTAAGGCTTATGACCGGGTAGAGTGGCCCTTCCTTCAATGTGTGCTTGCAAAACTAGGATTTGAGCAGCCTTTTATTCGGTTGATTATGCTCTGTGTGCAAAGTGTTTCTTATTCAGTTCTTGTGAATGGACACCCATCAGAACGTATCCAGCCTAGTAGAGGTCTTAGACAAGGGGATCCTCTTTCTCCCTACCTGTTTCTTTTTGTTACTGAGGCATTTAGCTCTTTGATTGTCGATGCTGAGCGTAGGAATATGCTGAGAGGGGTTGCTGTGGCTCATAATGCTCCTAGAATTTCCCACCTTTTATTTGCTGATGACACTCTGATTTTTTGTGAAATTAATAATGGCATGGCTCAGGAACTTAGAGATATTCTTCACAGATATAGCTTAGCTTCGGGCCAGGTTATTAACCTGGAGAAATCTACGGTTGTCTTCAGTAGGAATGTGAGTGATAATAGGGTTGGGGAAATTTGTAGTCACCTTCGGGTTCAGGTGGTGGAAAAACACGAGAAATATTTGGGGTTACCTATGGAAATGGGTAGGTCCAAAAAAGAAGTTTTTAGTTGGCTACGGGATAGAGTGTGGGATAGGGTAAAAGGGTTTGGGGAGAAGAGTCTGTCTAAAGCCGGTAAAGAAGTCTTGATCAAATCTGTTATCCAAGCTATTCCTACCTATGTCATGGGGTGTTTCAAACTGCCTGAGTACCTCCTTCGGGAAATAGAATCCATGATTGCCTCATTTTGGTGGGGGGATCAGGGGGAGAAGAAAATTCATTGGGTTAATTGGAACACTTTGTGTGAGAGTAAAAGGGATGGTGGACTTGGGTTTAGGGATTTATCTTCGTTTAATTATGCTATGCTGGGTAAGCAAATTTGGCGTATTTTACATTATCCTGAGTCCCTGCTTAGTAGAGTGTTAAAGGCAAAATATTTTCCCCATACATCCGTCCTTGATGCTGTGTCTCGGCCTAATGCATCCTTTACGTGGAAAAGTTTATGTGGTGCTTTGCCTCTGGTCAAAAGTGGTATTAGATGGAGAATAGGGAATGGGGAACAGGTTATAATCTGGGGAGACAATTGGATTCCGCGTGACTCTTGCTTCCGACCTTTTACTCCTGATTTGTATGATTTAGGGGAGGTGACAGTAGCCAACCTTATTAATCCAGTTAGCAGGCAATGGGATGATGTGCTACTTAATACACTTTTTTGGGACAATGATATTGCAGATATTCGCCGCATCCCCATAGGTTCTCCTGAGTCTAGTGACATTCCTGTTTGGCATTTTAGTAAGTCTGGGTTTTATACTGTTAAAACAGCCTACCATCAGGCTCGACAGCTTAAAAAAGTCAGCCTACATAGTCCTTCCACTAGCACTGTGCGGGAACAGGACCCAATTTGGAATTATGTTTGGTCCCTGGATATTCCTAATAAGGTGAAGATTTTTGTGTGGCGTGCGATACGAAATGCTTTACCTACAACTGATAAACTCACTCAAAGGCATGTGACGGTTGATGAGATTTGTATTGTGTGTCAAGGCAGCTCTGAAAATTTACTCCATATTCTTCAGCGCTGTCCTTATGCGCGTCTTTTCTGGGCTGTTTCTGGTTTTAGGCATAATGTGATAAGTTTTAATGCTGTGGATATTCGAGAATGGTTTGGCATGGTTAAAGATAATTGTAATAAGCAGGAGGTAGCCAGATTTGCTATTTGTTGCTGGACAATATGGTTTAATCGAAACTCTATGCTTCATGAACAGGTCACTATTGATCCGTTGGAGGCTGTGAACTTCAGTAGTCAGTACCTGAAGAAATACGCAGATGCACAAGACTTATTTGAGAATCGAAGGCTGCCGGAGTTACGCAAACAATGGGAACCCCCAGCTGCTGGCTTTGTTAAGCTGAATGTTGACGCCTCTATTTCTTCTAGTTTGAATTCTGCTGGAATAGGAATAGTGGCAAGAGACAGTGACGGCAATGTTCTAGCTTGGCAACGCAAGCGTATTCCTTTCATTCAAAATCCTGAGATTGCGGAAGCACTAGCAGCAACAATGGGTGTTGATTTCGCGATACAGCAAGGCTGGAAACAGATTATCATAGAAGGTGATTGCACAGCCGTCATAGGGGCATTGAATTCCTCGGCACGCTGCCTTTCAGCTATGGGAAACTTCATTGATGCTGCTCGCCAAAAGTTTAGTCATTTTTCTTGTATTCGTTTTTTGCATGTCTTACGAACTGGAAACTATATAGCACATAGACTAGCTACAAATGTAGTTTTTGATAGTGAAGGAGGCAGTATTTTGCCGGATGAAGCTGTGCAATAGGTGCCAGTTGGTCTTACTTTGCTGCCTAGTGAGTTTGCTGCAGCATTAGGTCTTAGATTAGATGCTGATGATTTACCTGATTGTCTGATGACCTTGTAAACTTTCTACTGATATCAATGAAAGTTTTATTCTCAAAAAAAAAAAGTTCACATGCATTTTTTATTTTATTTTTTTCAACTTCCAAATTGAAAAAGCGTTGAATGTCAATTAAGTACTCCATTAATATAGGGTATAAAGATGAAAATTCACATAGTAAACCCTATTTTATTTCATGAGTTCCTTTATCACCCCATAAGTTCCGGCCTTTATAAATTTACCCCTATTGAAAATTAAAATACTCCAAGCAAATCCCTTATACTAATTAACAACTCTCAAAGTACTTCATTTTCCCAAATTATTTTTCAACAAATCTGAAGGAGCCGGTCAGAGTTAGCAACTCCACCCAGATCTGGAAGAACTGATCAAACTCCTCTAGCAGCCATGCACGAAGCTACAAGTTTCACTCGTGGCTCCGTCCATCTAGGTAGTGTTTCTCTATCTCCTCCAAAGATGGAGTGCGGGCCAACTTGGTCTATCTAGGGCCTGGGCAGCTCCGTCCAGAACCAAGTTCCTCTTCATTTATCGAAGGAGCTCAAATTCGGAATTTGGACCAGTATTTTATTTTATAGTTGGGGTAAACTTAAATTGTTTGATACTCATAGGGTGAGAATTTAATTAGAGGAAAGTTGGATTTAACGGAAAAGTAACTCGCATCCTCCAATGTTTTGTGCAAGTTGAAAGTTAACCAAATATTTTGTGTGTCAACTGAAATAACAAAAGGTTCTAGTCAACTTCAAAATCACCCCAAGTCTAAAATAAAATTTTCTCTTCATAATATCCACATGCTAAACGATGGGTTGTCCATTTTATTATACAAGCTAGTAAGAATTGGTGGGTAAGTAAGTGTATGTAAATGAGTCGAGCCGAGTATTGTGATAGTCGGCTCAAGCTCAAGCACAATTCATGCTCGACTCGTTAAGATAAACGAGTAAAAAAGAATGAGGTTCGAGACTTTGGGCTCGAGTAATTGTGACGAGGTTTAAGCTCGAAATTAAAATATTAATTCTTAACGAATAAAAGATGAAGTTTATTTTATCGACCGAACGGAAGTTATTCACTAAGGCTCCAACCACTCAAAGTAAAATGTATATTTAAAATGTAAAGGCATGCCAAATATAAAATACAATTCTGCTTTCAAAATTGATTTTCCCAAATGCATCATGTGCTATGTCAACTTAAATATAGCAGTTTAATTTGTCTCACCTTCAAAACCAAATCCCGAATCTTGCTCCACACCTGATATCTTTATTTCTTCCTCTTCTTGTGTAGCTAATTCAGTCGCGAACGCATGAATTTTGGTTAGGGTAAAAAAAAATCTAACTAAAATAAAATTAAAAGTAATACTTTATTATTATTATTGTAAGAAAATAATTTTTAAAGAGAAAATGAATAACAAACGAATTTTAAAAAGAAATACTATTAATCGAATGCAATTTTATTCAAACAAATATATAAATTATTGGCTATAATGTAATAACAAAAAAAACAACAATTATAATACGTGCAACAATTTTTGAGCGTGGGTGTGGCTACATCCGCATATACTTGATATACTACCCGTTAAAGATAAATAGGCAATTTCACCAAATGTTGCGCAAAACAACTTTATATTCCTTATTTATTAGAAAAGGCGTAATCGTCCATTCATAACAAAAATTAAGGATAGACAATTCTCTGTAAGAATGAAGAATGTTTTCCGTAAGAAACTTGTTCTTATTCATGGGTATATATAAATAAGATACATGAGAGTCCAGCATACTGGGAAACCTAATACAAACAGTATTCTATGTATAGTCCTAACTGTACAAGACTAGATTGACTAATACTACTAGGAAT
>JAYMSL010000402.1:0-25221 GCA_036897195.1 Plantago coronopus
ATATATTGTGTTACATAATATGTATATGATTCGATATTAAATGGCATATACCATCCCTTTTAGGTGTTTGTGTTAAGTTAATTGGAGAATAATTTTATGCAATCTAGTCAATTTAAACCAGTTTTATCGAATATAAGTTCGTGTATTATAAACTCTTGTAAAGTACATGTGTCAAAGACTTACTATTTGGGAGGCGATCCAAGGGATTGGCGAAAATAAGGCACCCGGCATTGATGGATTCACATCCCGATTCTTCAAAGCAGCATGGAATATCATTAAACAGGATGTATGTAGAGAGGTCTGGGAATTCTTTAATACTGGAGAACTCCTTTTGGATATGAATTGTACCCTTGTCACTTTGATTCCGAAAAGTAATATGGCTCGAAAAGTTTGTGACATGCGGCCTATCTCTGGTTGCAACACATTTTATAAAGTCATTTCTAAAATCCTAACCAAAAGGCTTGGAGGGGTGATCTCGACAGTGGTCAGTGATATTCAATCCGCTTT
Organism: Plantago coronopus; assembly: GCA_036897195.1. Lineage (NCBI taxonomy): Eukaryota > Viridiplantae > Streptophyta > Magnoliopsida > Lamiales > Plantaginaceae > Plantago > Plantago coronopus. Next base: position 508 of record JAYMSL010000402.1, read on the forward strand.
TATACCCGGCCGAGTGATTCAAGATAATATTTTGATGGCACAAGAACTTGTGAAGGGTATGGACAGAAGGGGATCTCACCTCGATGTATGATCCAAATGGACATGCAAAAAGCATATGATACGGTTGAATGGAGTTCTCTTGAAACTATTTTGAAAGAATTGGGCTTCCCGGGACAGTTTGTACATTGGTTGATGGTGTGTGTGAATATAGTTTCATATAAATATATGATTAATGGGATTCAGTCCAAGGTTGTCCAAGCTAGAAGGGGTGTGCGACAAGGAGACCCCGTCTCCCCTCTTTTGTTTGTTATTATTATGGAATACTTGAATCGGGTGGTTAAGAGGATGGCGATGGAGACTCCGGATTTCAACTTTCATCCGAAGTGTGAACGATTGGCTATTACACACTTATGCTTTGCCGATGATCTTATGTTTTTTATGAGAGGAGATGTTGGGTCGGTAAACTTGCTAATGAAGGCTTTCAACTCTTTCTCGCATTCTACGGGGCTTAAAGTTAATCCACGAAAATGTAGAGTCTATTTTGGAGGGGTGCTGGAGGCAGACAAACAACAAATTCTGGATTGTACGGGGTTTGCACTTGGTGAGTTGCCCGTGAAGTACCTTGGGGTACCGCTTGCAAGTAGAAAATTGACAGTTAATATGTGTCAACCGTTGATTGACAAAATCATTGGGAGAGTGAGACATTGGTCATCCAAGCTATTGAGTTATGCGGGTAGAGTTCAACTCATTCGGAGTGTGTTGTTCTCTATTACAAACTATTGGCTCCAAGTGTTTCCGCTAGCAAAGAAAGTGCTTAAACACATTGAGGCCATCTGTCGGAGCTTTCTTTGGAGTGGAAAATATGGGCCATCTCGAAAAGCACTAGTGGCTTGGGATACGCTGTGTAATCCCAAAAGCTGTGGAGGACTAAACTTAATATCCTTGGAGGAATGGAGCACGGCGATGATGTGCAAATTGTTGTGGCAAATCCAAATGAAAGAGGATAAAATGTGGATCAGATGGTTAAATAGTTACTATATGAAAGGGAAAAGTGCGATGGAATACCAACCATCAGTTGCTTGCTCATGGATTATGAAGAAAATTTTTAAGTGTCAACAGGTGGTGGTGGGGCTTGCTGCTTGGACTAATGCTATTTCCAAAAGACACTTCTGCACTAGACAAATTTACAATGACATTCGAGGAAAGGTGCAGTGGCGACATATTGTGATGACAAACATGGGAAGGCCGCGGGCAGTTTTCTGTTTGTGGCTGGGAATGCATGGACGACTACCTACTAAAGATAGACTTATTCGATTCGGCTTGATTACTGATGGGTGTTGCGTTCTATGTGGAGGAACGGAAACGTTTGAGCATCTTTTCTTTCACTGTCCTGTTAGTTACCGACTGCTGATGCGTAGCATAGGGTGGATGGGGTTGGATGGATGTCCTCGTCGTAGGGACAGGATTTGGCCGTGGGTTATCGCTAAAGCAAAAGGAAAGAGTTCAGGAGCTATATTGTTAAGAGGGATGCTGGCAGAACTGGTATATGCTATCTGGAATCAGAGAAATGCCATTATTTTTCAACAGGGCAGATTAGATGTGGAAGAATTGTATAGAAATATCATTCGTATTATTGATGTGCGTAGTACATCGTATAAGAAGCTGCGTAATCATGTTAATCAGTTACAATTTGGATAGGACTAGTCGATTGGATTGTTGCTAGGAGACTGGGTTGGCCTGGATCGAATCGGCCTTGTAACTATTGGATTTTGGGATAATGGAAGTTTCATGGTTCCAAAAAAAAAAAAAAAGACTTACTATTTTACACGTATATTTATAGGCCATACTTATATTTAGGACGTGCACACAAGACTCGCACTTAACTTATGGGACTAACATGTAATATAAATACAATCGACATTTATTTAAAAAATGAAATAAACTCGTAGCAAACTAGCATAGATATTCACTCAATTGTACGTTTTTTTTATGAAAATAATTAACCTCTAACAAGCTTTATCGAACAGGAGCGGTCTCGACACGTTAGTTCAATGATTAAAAAATGAGGCTTAATCTCGACTTGTTTTTTTATCGGGCCAACCAATCTCGTGCCCTCGTCAAGCTTCGGCTTGCATGACCGTACTAAGTTTGTTTCCAAATAGAAAACAAGGGAACACTTAAAAAGGAGAGGTATGGGTGGAACTTGGAAGTATTGTTACAAGGAGATCATCACGTGTAAAAAATTACCAAGCAACAAAAGTCAAAAGCAAATTGCCCCCAGCTTACCCAATGGTCAGTTTCAAATTTTAGCAGCACATTTGAAATTTTGTACATTTAAAAAGTATATGTGCAACAAATATAAACATTTAGTTATGAATTGTGCAAACAAACCTGTACATAATGAGGGTATAAACGTCAGTTTATCAGAATAATTTAATATAATTTGGGTTGGTATTGTCTTTTAACTAGAGCTGTGTTCGCTCGATCAGGTAAACAAACCGAGTACAAGTATCGTTTTATGCTCGGTAGTTTAACGAGCTGAGTTCGGTTCGGCTCGATAAAGTTCGGTAAACCTTATTATATTGAAAAAGATCGTTAAGACTCGAAAAAGATCGTTAAGTCTCGATAGATATTGAAAAAAGCTCGTTAAAACTAATTAATTTTCAAGCTACTCAAGCTCGAATTCGAATTCATTTTATCTCTCGTTTATGATGTCGATCCGATTATTAAAATATTGAGCTCGGCTCATTTAACACCACCGGCGTGTATTTTGTAATGATAAAAAAAAGGGAGCCAAATCAACCCTCTATAAATTATCAGTCAATTCACGGCCCGCTGTGAGCTATCACCACCTCTCTTTCTAGGCCTGTGACCCGTCTCAAATTGGCGAAGAGAACAGAAAAACTGAAAACCGGAAAAACTTTTCTCCTCCGCTCAAATGCTCATTCACCGGAGAACTGGAAGCTCGATTCGGACTGCACATGATGTAAGTCGTTTTACCTACACAGTTTACTTGTATGGAATTCGATCAGAGGCATGCTAGCGTGTTTGTTACTGACTTTGCTGCCTTTCGTTGCTTGCGGTGTTTTCAATGGTGTAATATTGTGATTTATTAGTATTCAGTTGCTATTTCGATCTGCTGTGATGATCGGCATTTTTCATTTGATTGGCGTGATTTATACTGTTTGATGAAGTGATTATGTTACCAGTTACCTGAGCTGGAAAATCACTGCGTATTGACGATATGATAATCAAACTGGAGATATGCATAGTATAAACTGATTTAGTCAGCTAGAGAGGTTTTTATTTTATTTTATGCACTCAGGATTATTTTATGTCTGCCAGGTGCTTTCAAAAATGTTACATAGATGTAAAACTTCGAACCGGAGAATTTTGTTTTCTCTTAGCTCAAATATTCGACACGAATAGGCTGTGAAGGTGAGTTGATTGGGCGTACCTTGTTTAGAAGCACGAAATGCGATCAACGGTAAGTTTTGTTGCTCAACTACTTGTAATTCTGTTAATTTGTCTGGATCTGACTATACCGATCATTCTTTGCATTGGTGCTTATCTGAACGATATTTTTTGCACAGTTGCACGGTCTAATATCGTAATGTGTGTTGAAAGTTTGACATAAGGCATGTTTGCAAAATACAGTTAATGTTGCATGTTGATAATGGAACTCCTACAAACCAACTGAAAATAAATACACACACAAACAGATTGGCATTTTGTATACAGATAATATTATTTACAAGACCTTGTACAGAATAGCAAAATTTACTGTACTTGAGCCCCAAAAACACTTGCAATCACAAAAAACGAAAAAAAACCCCTCAAAATAAATCATACATACAAATTATTGAGTCGCTTTTTTTGGAGATGGTGGCTTGGGATGAGGAGACTTGCCGGTAATTGCTTTCTTTACTTTGGCGATTGAATGCTTCACTTTTGACCCGACACCTGAAAGTAAGTTGTGTGACTTCTTATGAACAACTTTAACATCTGCATCTCCAGCTTCAACCATTACTGGCGCTTCAGAGCCGCAGTCTGACATCTGGTGTTCTCCTGATTCTTCCCCACTGTCCTTTTCTTCATCAGTTTTCGCTCCCTCGTGTTCAACTGGATGTGGTTTTTCTGCATGCAGATTATCCTTGTTGATAGCTGGCTCTTTTTCAGTAGCACACGTGTCAGCTGTAGGAATTATTTTCGTTGCAGGTACCACATGAAGAAGGTCAGAAAATGAAGAATGATGAACCTCTGTTGATTCAGTTTTCTCACTGACGTCTGTTATTTCTTCACTTGTTCTTGCCTCATTTCGGCAGTTTTCTTCTTCCTGTACTTCTTGTTTCGAAGGCTTCAGTTTTCCAGCTTCAGATAGGGTGGAGTTTTCTATTAAGATCTTACTTTCTGGTCCAGGGATATTTTTGTCACAAACTGTACTGTTGAGGCTGATATTCTCAGCGAGATCTAATGGCATGTCAACTTGTTTATCTGTTGGGAAATCAATTTTCTCAGGCTCAATGCAGGCTTTTACATTGTCATCTTCAGTTAACCTGCCTTGCATATCAGCTTCACCTGCCTTTTCCTCGTTATTTTCTGCTGAAAGCATCACCAGGTTCTGTAGAATAGATGTATGTCAGCTCAATAATCAAAAGATATGTGGTGACTATGTTATAACTTATGAGTAGGTGCTCTAAAATTGTACCTCGTCCCTAAACTCCACATCGTCTGAGGTGCATGTTTTGTTCCCTGTGTCCCATTTCTCAGCTGCTTTCCCCAAATAAGGTTCAGAGAGTAATAGGCTTTTGTTTTTGATATCATCATTATCACCTTTCTGCGTGATTCTGGTTGAATTCGTGTCTCCTTCAGTAGACTCAAAATCCTCAACGGTCACTTGTGGCAGTATCGAGGCTGCAGCTTCAGGGAGTGTGACCTCATTAGGATTTTCTGCTACCGAGGAACAGTTTAAATCTTTGGAAAGTAATCCTGCATCTTTTATCATTCCAGTATCAGCACAATCAGTTCTTGCCCTGTTTTCTTTGCTTTCCGGAAGTACAATCTCAGAGTCTTCAACCTGCAGAACAGTTAAATATTAACCATTGAATATTGAATCAATGAGATCATGAACTCAAACACTTGACATGTGAATAAGTATTGAAGAAACTAAGCTGACTTCAAATATTTTTCATACATCTTTCTTTTCACTTGGATAACTTATGACTTCGCACATCTCTTCTTCCTTCATTTCTTGATTTTTTCCTTGATTGACTTCATTCTTTTGGCAACTTCCTTGAAGTATTTCTTCCTCAGTTGAAGCACTCTTTGTATATTGATCCTCTCTATCAACCTGCAGTTTTTTTTTTTTCAATATATGGTAAGGATATTATCGATTTGATGGAATAGGAAGAAATGCTTCTAAAAAGTATGTCCAGGAGAGTGAGAGTGGACCTTTTCTGTCGTCACATTGGCTTGAGTGACCACTGTTGGTTCATGTGTTGTTTGTTTCAGTATATCTATTTCCTCTGTTACAGTTTCTGCCGGCTGTGTGATAAAGCTCACTTCCTTTATTTCAGCTTCTTTTGCTTCTGAGCTGACATTGCAAATCTGTCCTTGGGCCATAGATTCAAGAACCCCGTTCTTGGGTACTGTATTCGTTTTGCCTTCTGCAATATCACCAGCTTCTGATACTTTATGTACTTCCTCTCCCCTGTCGTTTTTTAATTCTTCATTTTCACATGCTTTCAATTCTCCTAGTGTAAGCTCTTCTCCATTTAATCCGGATTTGTTGATTGACCCTGGAAGGAAGTTATCTGCTGTTTCTGTTGATGTCAACTCTTTACTTTTGATTATTATCTCATTTACAGTAGCTTGAGATGCTTCCTCAAGTTTTGGCATCTCATTTGTGAAATCAGAAGCTCCTACGACTTTTTGAGAAGAACTTATGGGCTTCTCTTCTTCCTCTTTATCTTTCTCAGTGGCTCCTCCCACAGGGTTTTCTTGCGTTTCCAGTTCATTTTCCCTGCAGAAACTAGTTTCCTTGGCACTGTCTTCTGGATTTACCTTCACCTGACCATCTGTAGTTGGAGTTTTGGTGGAATCATCATCAAGACCTTCCATTGTTTCACACTCTTTCTTCTGTTTGCCACTAGTTTCTTTGGCACTTTTGTGATCATGATTCTTTTCTGCTTCCGATATTGTGCTGGTGACATCTTGAAATTCATGGCTTCTTTCTGCCACATCTGAAACTTCTGTACATACATCTTTTTTAGCACAATCCGAATCTTCAGTAATTTTAACCACCACTCCTTTAGCATTTGAATCTTTTGTTTCAGGGTTTATCTTATGTTTCTCCTGTTTGACAAAAAATTGGTTATAGTTTCGTAAAGATAGTAGAAAGTTACCTGCTTTCCAGAAACACTTAAAATGAGCTTTCCTAATTCATATTGCTTACCTCTTGCTCTAGTATATTGACATCTGTTATCATTTGAAGATCCTTATGGTCACCTTCTTCCTTGATCATCTCTTTAGTTTCGACATAGCATTGAACATTCTCAATGTTTCCAGCCGTCTGCATTTATAAATATAAGGTGATATTACTATGATATTTTATAGAAACATATACTAGTTATTCATTAAATTGAATAAGGCACGTTCACTCTCAATGCAGTCTGCTGCAAACTTGCGGAGGATAGCATACGGTGATCTGAATCACACCCTACTTGTCGTTTACATGTATTTGTTAGTCTTATTAGTTTATTCAGCTTTTGGTATAGCATGTTCAACATTCCGTGGTTTTTGAATTAACTAATGTGTGCGTGTGGGAGGCTGGAAATGGATTTAAGTCATTCTCATTCACATAAATTTGACAATGCCTAACACCTCAATTATTTGAACTGACCTCTGTATCAGGTTCGATGTTTTTCTTCTCTTCTTCACATGAAACCACCTTTTCACCAGGATAATCTGTGAAGCCTTGTATTTGCTCACTACTTTCTTGAGTGGTTTGTATGGAGTTATCAGCATGTTCTTCAGACTTATGATGCATCTCCTCCACCTATAAAAGAAACAAACCTCTTTACTAAAGCTGCATAAAATATATATTTTGCTTTTTATGGCAGATTATAAAGATAATGAAGACAGAAAGATAAAAAAAGAGTATGAACCTCTTGAATTGGGCTCTCAGTTATAGCCTTTTCCTGTCCATCGATATCTTCAATGTTTGGTCCACCTTGCACACTTTCCCTAGTGTCAGTGGAGTGTTTCCCCTCAACTTCTGCTGTCTGTATTGAAAAAAAAAGCAAGTTAATACTGAGAAGATGCAATGGAAAAACGAAAATCTGAAATTTGAAGTAGTTGCATGCAGTATATGCTTAATTTGTATTTACCTCGTGGAAAGTCTCTATTGATCCATGATCAGTAACCTTGGCATCTACTGAGTTAGGTTCAGTGCGGTGCTCCTTGTCTGTAATATGCAAATCAGTATCTCTATCCTCAATTGTTTCAGGATCCTCCAGCACCTGCGTGAATATTTATATTATACCCTTCTCTCAAAACCTGGAGTATTAATTTGGACAGCTAACTCCACAGTATTGATTAAACCATTTACCTTTGTTTGACAAGCCTCATTTATTTCTTCGCCTGGGAGTTCTGGTTGTGATGCCACAATGTTGACGTCATCTCCTTTTACAGAGATGTCTTCGTTATCATTCTTAGAAGCCACACTCAATGATTCTACTTGCTGCTCTCTCTCTGCTTCTTCACTTGCTACGATGGTATCCCTGCACGATATTTTATCTCTGTCAACATGTAAGGACGCATCATCCTTCTCGTCTACTGCTTCCTTTTCTGCATCCATGTCTTGATTAGCTACATTGGCCGGCTTAAAATGCTCCTCTTCCACCTTTTGCTTCTCTGCTTCATTGCCCTGACTTAATACTTCGTTGTCTTCTGAAGTTACATTCAATGACTGTATAGATTGTTCATTGTCTATTTCTTCCTTAACAATATCTTTGTCTTCACATAATGCTACATCATGCCCAGGAGCTGCTTTCAAATTGTTTAAAAGTTTCTCCTCATCTTTAGTATCCTCAATTATTCCCATGTCTTGACTTACTGCTTTCTCCATATGAGTTCCAAGCAAGGTCTCCACAGGCTTCTCTTCTCTTGCTTCCTCGATTGTTGCTTCATTCTTTTGACTTAATTCTTTGTCATCTTCATGAGTTACATTCGTGGACTTCAACAATTCCTCCTCTTGAATCATGGAGCTATCAACTTGAAAAACTACATGTAAGGACTCAACAGGTTTCTGCGCAGTTACCTCCTCTTCCAGGTCCTTGTCTTGATTCAAAGAGTTATCATCCTTGCAAGCTACATTCAAGGACTCCACATGTGTCTCCTCCATTTCCTCTACCACCGCTCTGTCCAATGACATTGCAGACGCCTCCTCTCCAGGTACTATATTTGCTATTTCCTTATCTTGAATCAAAGAGCTATCATCCTGACTAGCTACGGGCAAGGACTCCACGTGCTCTTCCTTTGTTTCCTCTATCTCCTTATCAGAATCTTTATCCAATGACTTTGCAGATGTTTCCTTTTCTAATGTAACATGTTGCTTGTCCCTGTCTTGATTCAAGAAGTCATCGTCCTTGCAAACTGCATTCATGGATTCCACAATATTTCCATCAACATCCCTTGTGAAAGTTTCAATTGCAGTTTGTTGTTCACTGTCCTTGCTTAATTGTTCCACTTGTTTAGTTTGGGAGTCATCAACCTGGATCAAGACATTTCCTTCGATTTCATTATTCGAAATAATTGCTGCTACATTCTGCAACTAAATTGACAGAAAATTCTACGCTATGAGTTCAAAAAGCGAACTGTTCTATGACTTTCACAAGGGAATCTACCAAAAAATGTTTTTATAACTTGTTATGCACAAAGAAAAGAGGCTAGTAATATCAGCATCCACAAAAAGTTAGACTTTCAACTCTACCTCAATAAGATGTCCTTTTACTGTTATGTCCTCTATTACGTGACCTCGAGAAACTATGCACTCAGCATCATTAGCATCTACAGGTGGGGCTTTATCCTGCAGAAATAGCAGAACACCAATGGATTCCATGAGTTTTAAGAAAGTATATTGCTCAGCTCTTCTCCATCTTTCAAACTGTATGTTTTAACTTCTGCAGGTAAATTTGTTTAATCGCCTGTTTTTAAAAACTTTGTAAGTGATTAATAGAGCATAGTTAAGTATAAACAACCTTATCGAGTGAATCTAGTGGGTTTCTGCAAATAATGTTAAGAGACAGGGTAAACATAAGTTGGAAGAACCAGCAAGGTTGGTGAGTTTGTAAGTTGATTCTAGCAGATTGTTTTTAGATTGTCAGATGCTACAATCAATTTTGAAAAACATAATGTTTCGGTGATTCATCCTCAGAAAAACCATAATTGGTTGTAATAATCATTTGCAAACACTCTCTAAAGTTAAGAGAGGAATAAGGGTCTTACCTGCAACTCAAGAGTTTCTTTCTGCTCAACATCTATCTCTTCCTCCTCTGTTTGGCTATCCAAGATTTCTTGATGATCGACTGTAAGCTTTTGTTCAAGAGCAATTTCTTTACTCTTATCTGTTTCAGATAAGTCCGACCTGAGAACGTCCTCTTTTTCGATTTTGGGCGCATGAATGATTGTCTCCTTGTTATCATTGTCATCCTTTATCAGAGTTTTATTCTCAGGCAATTCTTTGCTTTCCTTTTCCAAGCACTCCTCATACTTCTCTTGCGAGGCATCAACTTTGCTTGTTGATTTATCTTCACTGTCCTTATTTAAAACAGCTGCTGATACATTCTGCAGAGCGAAACATATATATTTAGATGAAAAATGATGGTTACCATACTGTCATTTTATGAACAATCACATGTTGGTTCTATTTTTTATTGCTTCGATCTCAACCAATTGAAAAACAATAGTTCCTTGTAGGTTCTTACCTGAACTGCCTGAGTTTCTTCCTGTAAGACAAGTATGTCAGCTGGTCTTTCCTCACTTCTATCGCCTAGTATTTCTTGTGTAACTGCAGTATTCTTTACATGATCGAGAGAAGTTGCCTCTTTGTCTTGATCTAGAGCGGTTTCTTTAATATTCTCGATAGATGCATGCATGATTTCCTCTGGCTTCTCGGCCTGCTCCTTTGAAGATGTTATATCTTCCTCAAATCTGCTGTCAAGTTCAACTGTTGATGCCTCATCTTTGCAATCTGCTTTTGTTGTTTCTGTCTCATTATTTTCCTTTCCGAAGCGCCCATCATGCTCGAGTGATATCTCAGTGTCATTTTCCTTTGTTTGACCAAGTTGTGGTCCTGAAAAGTTGTCACCCTGAATTGTTTCTTCACCACTTTCAATAACCTTCTTCACATGTTCTAACATAGAATTACTCTCGGTTGACTCTGAGAGCTCATGAAGTTGGTCTGTTTGGAGTATGTCTTCTTTGGAATGTTCATTGGCCAAAGAATTTTGGGCTTGATCTTCTTCCTCTGTGCATTCCTCCCTTGCCTGTACCGATAATTAGTACAATGGTTATAATCACTTGAATCCCAAGATGCATATATAAAGTTTTTGCAGGAAGGGAAACATTTTGCAAGCCATTTTGACCATGTAATTCGTACATAGAACTTTGCGATCTGTTTAGAACCACCCACACATGGAGGAGAGTTATGAAATATTTCAAATTGGTTTGTTCATGATTACAGTCAAGAGACCAAAACAATGGAGAGGTTTTAGTATGTCGGTGTCATGTTTTAAGTACATATTGCTCTTAAGTTTTAAAACTAGTAATACGTTCTTGAAGATGTGAGAAATTAGCTAGTTACAGTAGAGTGAATCGTGCATGTACCTCACGAGATTGCTCCTTCACAGTTTCTGTTGTTTTATCATCTATTTGGCCATCCATGTGTAGTTGGTAATCTACACACATTTGTGAGTCTGCCTTTGGTAATAAATCTACTTCATTCTCAACTTTGAGCTCGTGAATGCCTTCGTCCATTTCTGGAGCCCTACTCACAGATGACTCTGTGCTTTTCTTCTCATAGCATTCTTCATATTTCATTTGTGATTCATCAACATCATTCTTTGAATCATCTTCACATCCCTTCTCCGAAACAGTTGTTGAGACATCCTGCAGTGTCAAACAGTGTATAGTTAAATGAAACTGACATGTTTGTTTCATATCTGTATTCTGTTGTAATAACGTTGACACTTCTGAGTTTAGAAGGACAAGTTAGTTTCTACAAGTAATATTTTTCAGTTACTTCTTTGATTCTGACCTCATTTTCAACTTTCGGTGCCTCGTCTTCAGTTGCATCTCTTGTTGCTTCCGTCAATGGTAGCTGATCTTCTTTCTCGAAGCACTCATCATGTTTCTTTTCCGAGTTCTCAATTTGAACAGATGAATTCTTTCCAGTTTCTTCTGTGGCTGCCGGATTTGTACAACTTTCAAGAATTTCTCCTGCTGGTTCAGATTTATCTGGTTCTTCCATCTGCCTTTCTGTGGTTGTTTCAGAAATTTCTTCACTTCCTTTTTCTTCAGATACAATATTTTCTTGTGGTGGTGGATTATCGATTTTATCTATTTTCACGAGCGATATATCCATGTCATCTGTTGCTGTCTCCCTTGGTTCTTCAGCAACTATACAAGAGCTTGGTAAAACTTCATTGGCTTCAGAAGAAACCTCACTTGATCCTAAAATGTGCTCACGCTCAAGTGTTTGCTCACTGCTTTCGATACCTTCCTTCACATGTTCTGAATCAAAATTAGTTTGTGCTGTGTCAGAACGCTCACAAAGTTGGTCTGCTTGGACCTTTTCTTCTTTGGGAAGTTCAATTGGTGAAACATTTATAGCTTGAGTTTGTATCTCCATGCTTTCCTCCTTTTCCTGTAATGTTATGCAAACACGTATGACAAATGCATAATGCATAAAAAAATTCGTAAAATACTGCTGGAAGAGTTCAGTAGTTCAAAAGTAATTCCTAGCAAGGTTTTTTTGATCGATCAGTGTGTAAACAATTTTACTAAGTGTTTACTTTGAGATTCAGTAGTTCACAAGTGATTCTTAGAAATTTTTTTTTGATTGATCAGTATGTAAAAGAATTTTACTATGCATTCACTTCGAGAGGAAATCTTGTTTGAACATACAACTCAGCTGGCTAATTCTTTATCTGACTTTCACAATCCTGAAGCACTTGAAGGTAAGTAAGTTCTTAAAACAGAGTGTTAATTTCAGTGCAATTCTTAAGCACTAGCCTTTTTTTGTTCTCCCAAGTTAGATAGCCACAGGTTTTACAGGGGAAAGTGAGTTTTGAGTGTACCTTAAGAGCTTTCTCCTTTACGACACCCATCACAATATTGTCTGTTTGGTCATCCAGGTGTTGTTGATAATCTGCAGTAAAGGTTTCTTCAAGAGGCATTGCTGCTTCCCTGTCTTGACTTGAAGTAACCGTACTGATTTCCTCAGAATCATCTTTCAAGGGCTTTTCGTGCTTTTGTGTTTGTGCTTCTTCTATCTTGAGTATTTCCTTTTCTTCATCCTTTACTGAAGTCTTACTCTCAGTGCTTTCTTTCTCAAAGCACTCTTCATGCTTCAATTGTGATTCTTCAACTTTGGGCTCTAAGGTACCTCCATCGTCCTCTTTTGGAAAGGTTGAAACATTCTGCAGAGTGAAAATCATACACTTTTAGTTGAAAAGATTGTATTGGTTTATATAAAAGTTAACGTACACCTATTTGATGAAAGAGACATTTTAGACAAAAAAAAATTTGTATTATGTTTGTTCCTGTGTGATTCATACCTGAATCTCGTAAGTATCTTCCTCTGGAGAAGCTGCAAGAGCGGTCGTTCCATCTATTTTGCAGGACTGTGTTTCTTCTGGATGTGAAGTATGTGCTGCATCATTAAGAGGATCTGTTGTTTCTTTATTTTGACCTAAAGCAGAAGCTTTAATGTCCACATCAGCTGCGTGCAAGACTTCCACCGGGCTTTCTATCTTTTCCTTCGACAAAGTGAATTCTTCCTCAATTTTGACTTCTGATTCATCTCCAATGTCATCTCTTGCCACTTCTGTCAATGATAGATTATCATTTTCCTTCTCCAAGTACTCATCATCTTTTGTTTCCGAATCCTCCACTTGGATGGATGAATTTTCTACAACAGTCTCTGCGGCTGCTTGTATACTGCAACTTTCAGCACTTCCTCCCGATTGTTCAAATTCATTTTCTACCTCCACTTGCCTCTGTTTACTTGTTTCAGCATTTTCTTGGCTTCCTTTCACGCACTTCTCTCCTGAGACAGTATTTTCTTGTGGTAGATCATCTTCTTTATCTTTATTGAGGAACGGGATCTCACTGTCATTTATTGCCGCCTCACTTGGTTCTTCAGCAATTTTACAAGATTTTGGTGAGACTTCATTGGTTTCACATGAAACATCTTGTGATCCTAAAACACGCTCACCCTCAACTGCTTGTTCATTGCTTGCAATACCTTCCTTCACATGTTCTAATTCAAAATTAGTTTCGGCAGTGTCACAAAGTTGATCAGCTTGGATATTCTCTTCTTTGTGAAGTTCACTGGGTGAAAGACTTGTAGCCTGATTTTCTATCTTTGTGCTTTCCTCCTCTTCCTGTAAGGATAATCAATACACAAACAATGAGAATCACAAGATGCATAAACAGTTCTGTTGAACATAACTTGTTATGTAGTCTGTGAATTGATGTGCACAATCTTGAAGGTAAGTGAATTCTGAAGTTGGCTAATGATTTGCTATTGTGCTGTTAGAAAAATCTAGGCTGGTCTTGGTATCATGAATATTTCAAAATGCTTTCTTCAGGATTGCAGTCAAGACATCAAACGATACAGAATATCTAGTATGCTTGTTTCATGTTCATAAAAACAACCTAAAAAGTGCTCGCTTTTATTTTTTATGCAAATTAAAATAATGACAGGATAATCATGGAGGGAAATGAGACTTGGATGTACCTCAAGAGGTTTCTCCTTCTCAACATCCACTGTAATATTGTCTGTTCGGTCATCCAGGTGTTGTTGACTTTCTGCAGTAAGGTCTTGTTCAAGTGACATTGTTGATTCCGTGTCTTGACTTGAAGCAGCCGTACTGACTTCCCCAGAAGCATCATGCAAGGGATTTTCATGCTTTTGGGGTTGTGCTTCTTCTTTCCCATGAAATGTGTTTTCTTCCTCCTTTACTGGAGCCTTACTCTCTTTGCTTTCCTTCTCAAAGCACTCTTCATGCTTCAGCTGTGACTCGTCAACTTTGGGCATTATATTATCTTCATTGTCCTCCTTTGAAATGTTCTGGAGGATGAAAAAGCACAAACTTTTCATTGAAAAATACCTCTTAGGTTCAGACGTTCAGTTATCTTGTAATAAAGTTAAATTATAAGTACCTGTTAGAAGAAAAATAATTAGTTCATTTATTTTGCAATAAATTCATGTTGTCTGTGTGATTCTTACCTTAACCTCAGGAGTTTCTTCCTCTGACATAGTCGCATCAACTGCTCTTTCATCTGTTTTGTGACTTTGTATGTCTCTTGGATCGAAAGTACAACTTTCATCATTAAGAGAATTTGTTATTTCTTTTCCTTCACCTGAAGTAGATGCATTAATTTCCTCAACAGTTGGATGCAAGAATTCCCCCGGCTTTTCTATCTTTTCCTCTAACAGAATTGCTTCCTCCTCAATTCTGGCATTTAGCTTAACTTCGGATTCATCACATCTAATGTCATATGTTGCTGCTTCTGTCAATGATACATTATCATTTTCATTCTCAAAGCATTCATCCTTTTTTTCCGAGTCCTCTACTTGGATGGATGACTCTGTGGCTGTTTGTATGCTACAACTTCCAACACTTCCTACTGATGGCTCAGATTTGTTTTCTGTTCCCACTTGACTCACTAACATTGTTTCAGCATTTCCATGGCTGTCTTTCACGGAATTCTCTTCAGAGGTCATATCTTTTCTTGGTTGATCTTCTGGTTTTTCTTTATTGAGGAACGATATCTCAGTGCCATATATAGCTGCCTCACCAGGCTCTTTATCAACCTTACAAGGGCTCGGTGAGTCCTCACTGGCTTCACAGGAAACCTCGCGTAATCCTAACATGTGCTCACCCTCAAATTTGTCGACACTGCTTGCAATTCCTTCTTCCTTCATGTGTTCCGTATCAATATTACTTTCCGTCATATCAGAGACTTGGATTTTGTCTTCTCCGGGAATATTGCTGGGTGAAACAATTGTAGCTTGATCTTCTACCTCTGCATGTTGCTCCTTTTGCTGTGATGAATAATCAATGCAACTCAGAATAGCAAAGATGCATAAGTTCGGTTAGTTAAAGAGATACATTGACAAGTCATGTTCAATTAGTAAATTAGTAATTCCTCTGAATAATTTGTGATCAGTTTGGAAAATAGTTTAGTTATGTGTTCACTGGGAGAGGTAAAGTGTACGAGACATATATCTGGGTTGGCCAATTCTTTTAGTTTATCATCACAATCTAGAAGGTAATATATTCTGAAGTTCGTATATAATTTACTGTTGTGCTGAAAACCATTTTATGCTGGAGTCACGGACTTCTCTAAACGGCTTCCTCATGATCACACAGCATAGTTGACCGACTAGTATTCGGTATCATGAATTAAAAACCGATAGTTAACTTATTTTTCCTTTTTCAAAGCACTATATTCTTCATTAAATAGTTAGAGACAGTATAATGCTATAACTCACAGAGGGTATTGAGCTGGTATGTACCTCAAGAGCTTTCTCCTTCACGTCTGTTCTTGTATCCTCTATATGGTCATCTGGGTGTAATTGAACATCTGTTGCACGGTTTTGATCAAGTGAAACTTTCGTCTCCTGGTCTTGACTTGAAGCAGCTATACAGATTTCCTCAGAAGCATCTTGGAGGGACTCTTCATGATTTTCTGTTTCTGCTTCTACCTTGAGTAATGTATCTTCTTTATTCTCAACTTTGAGCTCATGAACGGGTTCATTCTCTTCTGGAGCCTTACTCTCTGTGGTCACCTTCTCAAAGTATTCTTCATGCTTCGCTTGTGATTCATCACCTTCTGGTGTTGGATTATTTTCACTTTCCTCCTTTGAAACAGTTGACAAAACATTCTGCAGAGTGAAACAGCACGGGCTGTTAGTTGTAAAGACATTTTAGTTTCATTGCTTAAGCAATAAAGTTCAGTTGCATCTGTTAGATGAATAAACTAATAGTCATCTATATTGTTAAATGGAATCCTATTTGTGCGATACTAACCTGAATCTCAGGAGTTTTTTCCTCTGAGACTGCTGCACATTCCGTGGTTTCCCCTGCTTTGTTACTTTGTGTATCTTGTGGATCTGAAGAATGACTTATGTCATCAATAGAATCCGCTATTTCCTTGGTTTGACCTGAAGGAGATGCTTTAATTTCCTCACCAACTGTCTGCAAGAATACCTCTGGCTTTTCTATCTTTTCCTCAAACAGAGTTGCTTCCTCCTCAATTCTGGCCTTGAGCCCAACTTCTGATTCATCACACCGAATGTCATCTCTTGCTGCTTCTGTCAATGATAAGCTATCATTTTCTTTCTCATCATCTTTTGTTTCCAAGTCCTCTACTGGGGTGGATGAATTATCTCCAACTCTCTCCGTGGCTGTTTGTTTGCTACAACTTCCAGCACTTTCTCCTGATGGCTCAGATTCATTTTCTGTTCCCACTTGCCTCTCTAATGTCGTTTCAGCATTTCCATGGATGTCTTTCATGGAATTCTCTTCTGAGCCAATATCTTTTCCTGGTTGATCATTTGGTTTATCTTTACTGAGGAACGATATCTCAGTGTCATGTATTGCTGTCTCACCTGGCTCTCTAGCAATATTAGAAGAGTTTGGTGAGTCTTCATTGGCTTGACAGGAAACCTCGTGTGATCCTAACAAGTGTTCACCCTCAAATTTGCTGTCTCTGCTTACAATACCATCTTCCTTCATGTGTTCTGAGTCAAAATTACTTTCCGTGATGTCAGAGACTTGGATTTTGTCTTCTTCGGGAACATTGCTGGGTGAAACATTTGTAGCTTGATCTTCCTTCACTGCAGTTTGCTCCTTTTCCTGTGAAGGTTAATTAGTTCAACTAACTACTTTTAGAATAGCAAGATTTTCTGTGAAAGAGAAACATTCACAAGGCATCTTCAAATAGTAATTCCCTTTGAAGAATTTTGTTATCAATTCGGAAAATAGTATAGTTATTTGTTCACCTGGATAGAAAAGTGTACCAAACATATATCTGGGTAGGCCAATTATCTTAAGTGATCTTCACAACCTAGAAGGTAATATATAACTTAGCGTTTTTGTGATTAAAAAACTTGGTTTTTTGTTGGTATCATGGATATTTCACAACAGCTTCCTCATGATCACAGTCATCACACATCACCGTAAACAATACAATCATCTAGTATTCGGTTGCATCACTTGATGTTTTTAAAACCGATAGTTAACTCATTTTTTCTTCTTTTTTGAAGCACTACTTTGTATTCTTCATAAATGTGCCAATTTAGCTAGAGACAGTATATACTACTATAAATCATTGAGGGTATTCAGTTGCTATTTACCTCTAGAGCTTTCTCCTTCACGTCTGTGGTTTTATCCTCGATTTGGTCATCCAGGTGTTGTTGAATATCTTCCGTACGGTTTTGATCAAGAGAAACATCTTGGGGGGACTCGACATGCTTTCGTGTTTCTACCTCTACATTTAGTAACGTATCTTCTTCATTCTCAACTTTGAGCTCATGAACGGGTTCATTCTCTTTTAGAGCCTTACTCTCTGTGGTCTCCTCAAAGCACTCTACATGCTTCGCTTCAGATTCATCGCCTTCTGGCACTAGATTATTTTCACTTTCCTCCTTTGAAACAGTCGACGAAACATTCTGCATAGTGAAACATCAGTCAGTTAGTTGAAAAGACATTTTAGTTTCTTTTCTTAAGCAATAAAGTTCAGTTGCATCTTTTAGATAAATAGACTAAATAGTGATCTATATTCTACAATAGAGTTGTGTTTGTGTAATACTCACCTGAATCTCTGGAGTTTCTTCCTCTGAGACTCCTGCACATTCTGTTGTTTCCTCTGTTTTGTTACTTTGTATATATTGTGGATCTGAAGAATTGCTTCCGTCATCAAGAGAACCAGTTATTTCCTTGTTTTGACCTAAAGCAGGTGCTTTAATATCCTCGACGGTTGCATCCAAGAATTCCACCGGCTTTTCTGTATTTTCCTTTAACAAAGTTACTTCTTCCTCGAATTTTACCTCAATTTTATCTTTCGATGCATGATCTTTGATATCAGTTTTCGTTTCTTCAGCCAATGATAGATTTTCCTTCCCCAAGCACTCATCAGGTTTTGCTGAGTCCTCAACTTGGACGGAAGAATTCTCTTCCTTTGTCTCTGTGTCTGTTGGATTACTACAACTTCTTTCAATTTCTTCCAATGGTTCAGATATATTTGGTACTTCCACTTGCCTTTCCATGGTTGTATCAGCATTTGAGTCTTCATTGGCTTCACAGGAAACATTGGATGATCTCAAAATTTGCTCATCCGCAAATGTCTCTTTACCGCTCTGAATACCTTCCTTCACATCATCTGGATCAAAATTACTTTCTGCTCTCTCAGAAAGCTCATGAAGTTTGCTGGCTTGGATTTTCTCTGCTTTGGGGTATTCATTGGGCGAAACACCTGTAGCTTGGTCTTCTAGCTTAGTGCTTTCCTCCTTCATCTGTCAGGACAACAACACAACCACTTTCAGAAGATGTGCATACAAGATTCTGTAATATTCAAATAAGTAATTCTTCTGGGAAAGAGATTTTCTAGACTTCTTGGAAAGTAATATTTATATCAGTCTGGAAAAAGGATTCTACTATGCAGTAATGAATATGTCGAAATGTACTCCTTTAAAAACAGTCAAGACAGCACCAATGCAGAGCATTTGGTATGTTTGTTTTATGTTTTCTAGAACAGATTGTATCTGGTTTCTGTTTAAAGGTCTAGCATTTATGTTTTCAAAGATTTGGTCACTGTTTACATTATAATTGACAGAGGAAAGTATGGTTTGCGCATGTACCTCTGGGACATTCTCCTTAACATCCACTGTTTTATCCTCTATTTGCTTATCCATGTGTTGGTGAAAATCTTCTTCAAGGCTTTGCTCAAGAGGAATTGCTATTTCTCTGTCTTGACCTGAAACAGCTGTGATTACCTCAGAAGCATATATCGGGGATTTGATATGATTTTGTGCTTCTACCTCTGGTAATACATTTTCGTCATTCTCAACCTTAAGCTCGTGAATGATATCATCCCTTACTGGCGCCTGGCTCGTGAGTGACTCTGTACTCTCCTTCCGAAAGCTCTCTTCATACTTAACTTGTGTTTCATCATCAGCTTCACTCTTTGAATTGTCTTCAGGTTTCTCATTTGAGAAAGTGGTCGCAACTTCCTGCAAAGTGAAACAGCATACGTCTTTAGTTAAAAGGACAGGTTAGTCCATATCAATGGTAATGGAGTTCTATTGTTTCTACCTGAACAGCAAGATTCTCTTCCTTTATGAATAATTCTTCAGCCGTTCTTTCCTCTGTTTTGTTACTCTGTAGTTGTAGATCATTCTTATGGCTTCCATCTTTAAGAGATTTTTCTGTTTCGTTGTCTTCGCTTACAGCAGATGCTTTAAGATCCTCAACAGCCGTATGTAAGATTTCCACTGGCTTCACTATTTTTTCCTTCAACAAAATTATTTCTTCCTCGAATTTGTCCTCCAATCTAACTTTGGATGCATCATTCTGAATGTCATCTATCTTTGCTTCCTTCAATACGTCTGTAGCTTGACCTTCTGTCTTTGCATTTTCTACCTTTATCTACATTAAAGATCCAGTAAATCAGTTTGCAAAATTCGAACTGGCTTTACTGTTCTGAACTTTCATCAGTCTAGAACTTTGATTATCATGCATAATACTTGTAGAATTGTAGAAAATATCTCAGTCAAAGTATTTCAATCATTGGATTAAGCTTCTGCACGTATTTTTCAGATGAAATTCGATAGCTAAAGATCATGATTGTCTACTGAAAATCTTACAGCTTACTCAATTGTGCCATCAGATTTCAAGAACAATAATATCAGATGAAAACGCAGGTGATGTTCATCATGATACACAGATACAGTAACTTATATCCAATTCTTCTTAATCCTAATGCATGCATGTTTTGTATTGTTTATATTGCTTATAATAACAAGATTACATCCAAGTCATATGATCGGAGGGTGATCCCTAGTGCAACTGCTCAATTGGTGATCTGTTGGTCATGAAACCGGGGAACAGCCTCTTTGCAGAGATATGCAAGGTAAGGGCTGTTGTCCGAATTTTATCGAATTCATATGATCTAGTAAAACTTGTTGCAAGATGTGCATGTTTCAACTAGACTATAGTATCATTTATTAAAGAAAACTAAGAAACAAGTGTAACTAGCTCAAACAATTGCTTAACCAAAGATCATGAAAATGATAAAACTTACAGTTTCACATATTGCAGTATCTGCTTCTGTTGCCATCTGTCATCAGCAGCTGGAATCAAGCAGACTAATGAATATGGATCTGAGAGGTATAATTCTTATTCTTCTTTGCTTTCTTGAAACTTTAGATCATGACCAAAGAGCTTTTAAAAGTGTGATCTATATATGTGCAGATAGTATGCAATAATAATGTTGTGATTGAAACATTTGGTAAAAGTAGCAGCTAAAGCAGCCAAAATGCCACTTCACTTGTGGTATTATTTTGTGGGTTGGCTAGAGATTGGGCAAGGGACCAAGAGTGTCATCAGTCACATGCCCAAGTTGCTACAATGAAATTAATCAATTTGATATATTATAGCAATTATTATTATTCCCACCCACTGATTGCCTCTGGCTCAAACAATTACTAAGTGCCATATTTTGAAAAAAAAGTAGTTTTTGCTCTTCAGAAAGCCTTTCAAATTTTTACCATGTTTATCCTTTTTCAGTCAAGATACGGTAAACGCAATCACCAGTATGCTATCAACACAGTACAGGTAAGTTGGTAAGATGCAATATAAAACATGAGGCTTTTATATGCTCTTCTATCTTTTACATTGATTTTGGTTTATTTCTTATAACCTTCATAATTGCGGACATGATCTAAGTATCCTTTAGTTGCTCATGTTCTTCTAAGAGTTACTAAGCCCATTGATTTCATCCAAAGCACCGTTCCATGGCTAACGGGTATGGCTAAACTTGTATATGAATTCTCGAGTTATCTCCTATATAGGTGTAGTCGTGTTCTCTCCAGCTTAGAACTAAGGCTTTGTTTGATTCAGTTGAGAATTTCTGAACTAAACCGAATGAACCTGAATTTAAGTTAGAAAAGAACATAAACTTTTATCCTCATCACCCTATCTGTAGAAATCGAAATCTAATCCGGCATGGGGGTTATGGTATTTTCCTTTCACATACTGGAAATGTTGTCATGATGACTTTGATATTACTACACTTGCCAGATAAGAGTTACTTGTGGTAATCCAGAGAGTTCAGCCTCTTAAATCTAGCTATAAGTTGATTTGTTCTATAAAATTCTATAAGTTCCAAAAGAATCCAAGATTTGTATTCCAGGGTGATGATGAATTGATAATGATGCTTAAGCCTTTTTTATTAGGGAAAAGATAAAATACTTTTAAGGAATCTTGCTTTACAGGTTGTGATTTTCCATGGACCTGATTTTTTCCTAAAATTTCATTATGATTGGTATTGTTTAATCATGTGACACCTTCATGACTTCAACAGTTTAAGTAGCTGTTCGTGTATTATTGCTAAATGAATTTGATACGTATAGCTTTTGCTTCTTGATAAGCTGTTCTTGTTTGGGAAAGTAGATGTAAACTTGATAAGATTTTATGATTGGAGGGTCGGGAAACGTATGAGTGCAATAAAATTTATATGTTATTATAGACATGGTCAAATTTTCGAGAAAGACAGATTTAGGGAAAACAATGTTTTTTTTAGAGAAAATTTTAAAATGCACTCAAACATTTTCGGGTTTTTGCATTTTACACCAAAACCTTTATTTTTTTTAGTAATAGACAGTTGAACCTTTGAAACTTCTGGCAATTTACACTAAGGTTGAACAAAGTTTAACAATCTTCATAAATCGTATGGTTATTCATTCCATTAGACAATTGCAATGTTCTTTCCCTTCTATAGTTTTCATATTAATGTCAATTGTTCGTTTGTTTGGTTGTTATTGTCTTCATTATACGGTGACTAAATTGTCTCTATTTATAGTATTTGCATAGCTTTTGTTTGGTTTAAGGGGTTTATTTCATCTTAACATATCTCAATTTCGAATTAAAATAAAATTAGAAGTTGTCGGTGTGATATTTGTTGCGTTCCTAACCTCATCATCTTTGGTTAATAACTGGTACAAAAGGTTTTAGTGTGAATTGCCAAAATTCTGAAAGGTTCAAGTGTCGATTACCAAAAAATAAAAGTTTTAGTGCAAAGTACAAACACCCGAAAAGGTTGAAGTGTATTATAAAATTTTCTCTTATCTAAATTGACTAAGCACTATCCAGTTCACTTTAATTTCAATTGTGGTCACTTCAGTTCAAGTCTATTAAGTTTAAGTGTGCATAGTACAATTTATATTTGAATTTAGTTCGGCCCGGTTAAGTTCAGTTAAGTTCAAGAGTGCGTATTACAAATTTATACTTAAATTCAGTTCAATTCAGTTCAGTTCGGTTCGGTTCAGTTTAGTTCACAAATTTTCAGATGAATTGTATTGAACAAAGCATAATAGGCTCACAATTCATAAATTTGCAGGTGAATTGAACGGGACACGCAAAATGATAAAATGAGAAGTTTAAGAGGGGGCGGAAGAAGTAACATATTTTGTTATCAAAAAAGAGTACGACTAATGGCACAAGTGTGGATATCTTATTTTTATTTCAACATGATCATGAACAAGCAATTTAGCAGGAGATTCACTCCAAGTACAGAGAGAGGCGAGTACGGAGCTACTTAATGTCTCACTCCTGAGTGCTACATCATTGAATAACATTGGTTTAATAAGTTTTTATAATAGTTGGGATACTTAGGCTCTGTTTCATCTGAAAATTTATGAACTGAATTCAAGTATAAATTTATACTACGCACACCTGAACTATTGAACTTAATTAAACTAAATTGCGTTGAATACAACTGAAATTAAGGTGAACTGAACATGGTCTTAATGTGTTTGAACACTTTCCTAATGTAGTATCTTCCTTAACTAAAAATCGAAGTGATGATATTTTTTTATTAATTTTTTTGAAACGGCAAACTATTCTGAAAAATAGAGCACACGCCTTAGTGGACTTAACTACTCTGAAAAATAAAAATGCAATGTTAATTAACTTATATCTCTTTCATATATCACCACCATATCATGATTATTTAAATTGACTAAGCACTATCCAGTTCACCTTAATTTCAATTGTGTTCTGTTCAGTTCAAGTCCATTCAGTTTAACTGTGCATAGTACAATTTATATTTGAATTCAGTCCGGTCCGGTTAAGTTCAGTTAAGTTCAATAGTGCGTAGTACAAATTTATACTTAAATTCAGTTCAGTTCGGTTCAGTTCAATTTAGTTCATAAATTTTCAGATGAATTGTATTAAACAGAGCCTAATAGGCTCACAATTCATAGATTTTCAGGTGAACTGAACGGGAACTATAAGAGTAAAACATAAATTTAAACTCCCTCTTTTTTATTAACTAGCTTCCTAACCCCTCACTTTATCTAGAATTTAGAGTTTAAACTCGATGATAAAGTGAGAGGAAGATTGAATAAAGTTGTAGATAAGTAAGAAATAGAAATAATAAATAATTAGTGAGAAGTATAAAAACTTTCCTTTAATGGGTTAGAAAATTTGTAATGTAACGCCAAAAAAAAGAATGATCAATAATTTAGCCCCCCCCCTCCCCAAACACACCTAAATAAATAAGACTAAATGTGAATGGAGTATGCATATAATGACTAATTTGCAAAACAGATATTTGATATAAACTTATGTAGTTAGTCTTTTTGCATAATAGTCTATACTCTATACATTAGTTAGTACTTTGTATGTTTTGAATATTATTCAAACCTTTTTACTTACATATCTTTCAACTTTTAAAATTTCAATTTTAACCCCAATTTTTAAAACTTTTTTGCATAATGGTCATCTTCTTCAACCTTCGCTCTTCTAAAAAATGAAACCTCCATTGAAGACCTCAAGCTTCTTCTTCCTCCTTCTTCTTTTTTCGTTTTTTCAAAAATAATTGAACGGGCGGAGCTTCCAAGCTCCGCCCTTAGCCCGGAGCAGCTCCGGTGTCCGAGCTGTCAAAGCTCCATGGCGGTGCTCCACCCATGTCGGAACTAGCTCCGTCCATTTAAATGAAATGTTCGGAAAGGGAAATAAGAAAAAGAAAAGGGATGAAGAAGATGAGAAGCTCCATTAATGGATTCTTCTATTTCATTTTTCATTTTAAATGTAATTTTGATTTATTTTTAAAACTTAAATTATTTGTAGTTAAATTTATGTAAATGAAAATAAGTTAAGGGTGAAAATGGAATTATTAAAAGTATCAAAATTGTGATTT
>JAYMSL010000403.1:0-25217 GCA_036897195.1 Plantago coronopus
ACCCCACTTATACTACTTTACTTTCCATTAATTACTCCACTATACCCCACTTGTACTATATACCAATAAACTACTACTCTCCTTAAATACTGTGCCGGATTTAAAAATGGGGCTAGTTTGAACGGACGGAGGGAGTATACATTATCTTAATTTACTTATAAACTATCAACTCGTTTACATACATACAATAGGTACTAATAGACTTTTAAATCATTAGTCACATAATATATGCTCAATTTACCTTACAATATATATCAGTTAATTTTTCATCAGTCACATTATCAACTCGTTTTGTCAAACAAACACTAACTACTCGTCTTATTATCAATCAATAACTCATTTCGACATACGCAATTGAAATATGAAACATGTTAATCTTGATTCTTTTAATCTATACTATATGTTTTTTAATAGTTTTGTAATCATGTTTTTGCCATGAATGAAATGAATTTCCAAAAAGAACAAAATCAAAATATTACCCAAGAAACTTCGATTCTAACGACCAAAATTCCCCTGGCATCCCAATTTTGACTTATAGAACAGCAGCTGAGCTACCCAGCACACCGAACCAGTCAACAGAACCTCGTCACTCTCAGCTCAACCTCAAATCCCACAACCACCAAAACCCCCCACATCCGGCAATAATGGAGGAGGAATCAGATCAAACCCAGCCCCAAACCCGCCTCCATTACTGGGGCAACACACCGGAACCCGAATACTACACCCAACAAGGCATCAAATCCACCTCCTCCCACTTCACCTCCCCTCGCGGCCTCAAACTCTTCACCCGCTCCTGGCTCCCCCTCACCCCGCCACGTGGAATCGTCTGCATGATCCACGGCTACGGAAACGACATCAGCTGGACCTTCCAAGCTACCGCAGTTTTCCTCGCCCAGAACGGATTCGCCTGCTTCGCTCTTGATCTCGAAGGCCATGGCTACTCAGAAGGACTTAGGGCTTATGTACCGAACGTCGACCTTGTAATTGACGATTGCGTGGCGTTTTTCGAATCAATTTCGTCTCAGGATGGAGAATTTGAGAAGCTTCCGAGGTTTCTTCATGGGGAGTCCATGGGAGGTGCGCTTTGCTTGCTGATTGGGTTTAGGTGCCCGGGGTTTTTTAAAGGAGCTGTTTTGTTGGCGCCCATGTGTAGAATTTCGGATAAGGTGAAGCCGAAGTGGCCGATTCCGGAGATTTTGACGGTTTTGGCGAAGTTTGCGCCGACGTTGGCGATTGTGCCGACGGCGGATTTGATGGAGAAGTCGGTGAAGGTGAAGGAGAAGATGGTTGTGGGAGGGATGAATCCGGTGAGGTATCGGGGGAAGCCGAGGTTGGGGACGGTTATAGAGCTGTTGAGGGTGACTGAGTATGTGAGTGGGAAGCTGAGTGATGTGGAGATTCCGTTTATTGTGATACATGGGAGTGCGGATGTGGTGACGGATCCGGAGGTGAGTAGGGAGCTGTATGAAAGGGCGAAAAGCGAGGATAAGAGTATTAGGATTTATGAGGGGATGATGCATTCGTTGTTGTTTGGGGAGACGGATGAGAATGTGGCGATTGTGCGTGGGGATATCTTGAAGTGGTTGAGTGAACGGTGTTGAAGTGAAAAGGAATTGTTTTTCTTGGATTGTAGGTATACTTGTTCCGATTATATGTCTTGTAATTGCGCAAATACTTGTTCACTCATTGTTCATGGAATATATTTGAAGTTCTCACGTGTTGATTGTTGAATTATAGTTTCGGTTGTTTTGCTATATGCTGGCCTCATATTGTTCATTTCGATTTTACTGTGCACATACTTGAAATCAATGAGTACATGTTGCTGATTGCTAAAGTAGTGTTAGCTTCTTCATCACCATGCTATTGTGGGATGAACTAAAAGGTCTTAAAAACAAGGAGGATGTGATCTGGACTCTGGAAACTAGGAAGTACTTTTGATCATGGGATATTGATTAGTACTTGGTAGCAGTGTATATGTACATTGAGAAACTGCCAAACCTTGCATACATAATACATTGTTGCTAGCTTCACTACACGGAGCAACTAGCAATAATCAGATGAGAGTACCCCTGAAACACCAAGTGGTTGTATGGTCCAGCATGTTGAAATGTCAGGAGAAATTTTACAAAATTGATTTTCCTTGAGAGAGGGGGAGTATGCTTGGTCAGTTGGTCTTACTACACTGCTGATTTATGTGTTTAAACCATTAAATCTCCATTCCTTTGGCTAGCGGTAATCCAACCATGATGCCTCCTTCATTCAGTTTGTTTGAAGGCATTGAGAATAAGTGATATTTGCTTCATTATCAGAATATATAAGGGCAAGCGACTGTCCTTTGGGAAACTGTGGAGACTCTGTTATTGATCAGATTAAGCCCCAGGTAATCACAAGCAAACTATCGCTTGTTTCCGCTTTGGAGGTATGTGAGACATGGTAGTTTTAATTTGCACTGGACTTCTAAACATCGCCTAGTAAGGAAGTTTCTATTGGCTAATTACTTTCTATTTACTTGAGAAATAGCACCAGCAGGGGTATTAGCTCTGCTTTAGCATTATGATGAAAAACTTATGCTGACTGGAAAAAAGAAACTTTCAACTATTTCAATTCCTTCATCATTTTATTTTTTTAAATAACAATTATCACTCCAAGTTGAGAGTATTACTCTCCTGCAATATGCGAGTAAGCTTTCCATTTTATGTTTGTTGGGTAAAGCACATACGTGCTTGTAGAAGGCTTAGTTTTAGGTATTGTGTTGATTCTTTCTCCAATTGCTAACGGTTTGCTGCTTCCAGGTTGGAATAAGGAAGATTTGTGGTTGATGATAGAATGATGGCTCCCACCCCAGGTATGATTGTTTACTCTCTTATCTATTCTGTAGTAATTCGGAGTTTGATGAAATATGAAGCAGTATCAGAAATGTTAGAATATTGTGACTGAATCATTTGAGATTAGAGTACACAACTTTTTTTTTTGCACTGTAAGATTGTATTTCATGTGTGCCGATCTTATCTTCCTGGCGAAAGTCAGCGACTTAAAATGAAGATGTATAATTTTTCTTTTTTAGTGATTTATTAGATGATTTTAATATGATTGAATTGATATGTAAAATCCGAACCTAAAAAAGTCAGCGATATTCAATCTGCATATCATATGATCGGTTTAGACTTTAGCGCAATTGAAATGTCAACGTATACTTTTTTATTAGTATGCTCGTAAATAAGTTAAATGTCAACTTATACGTAAAGAATTATGGAGAGGTAAAAACGATAGGTGTATAAAAAAAGTTAGGATAATCGTAAACCTTAATAAAATACTACTTGTGTATGAAAGTAAACGGGAAATAACGTGTTCTCATATAATTCATGACACCACAGTATTTTTATATGTATGATTAGCACGTACGTACATTGCTTGTACTGATTGGTTCTAGCTGTATTTAATAGTGACAAGTTCATATATTCCTTTTCTTATGTGTTTTAATACTTTTTTTGAAAATTTTATGTATAGATACGTACGGATATGCCATGGCTTTTGGAGAGTTTGTGAGGCAGATGAACTTTGAAGCTCAAGTCAACTATCATTTTGTGCTTTGTTCCCATTAGTAAGTGCCAACTAATCATATACTTATAGAACAATCAACTTGTTAATGTTGTTTATTAGGGAAAATAGTGCCAATTTGATGATGTGAAACTCAGTCTAAATGTCCTTCCTTTAAGGAAGGTAACATGAGAGATTGAGAGTAAGAGATATGCAAGTGGCTAGATGTTTTTTGTGACTTTTCGAATCAAATCGGATTCAAAGATTTTTCCGTGAATCAAACACATCCTAGGTGGTCGTATGTAATCACCATAAATGAACGCGGAATAGGTCATTACATGAAATCTATGGGGACAAGAACAAGATTTATGTTATGGTGATGCTGAGGGTCGCTTGAAGTTCGAGTAACTTTTGATAGCCACTCAAGTCTTGAGTATTAGGGTGGGGTGGATCAGTCTATACATCAGCTCAGCCTCATGGAATTGAAGATGATAAACCTCACCGGCCTAGGGGATTTTGTTATAATCGGTAAATTAAACGGAACTGAATTATAAATGTGAATTAAACAAATTTGAACTGATGTGAATTGAACGTAACTGAATTTATTTTGAATCAAAGAGAGCCTAAAGGAAGTTTGCCTTATTCTAATCCCCCAATTATTTTCAACTACCAAAAAAATAGAAATATCCTAAGTGATTTTCTTAGTTTAATATGAGCTATATAGCCTATATGCACATATAATTGATCACAGTCAATGAATTGTGCTGATGAATAACTAGAATCATGTGAATACTACTGGGGCCTCATTTTCTATAAATTAGTTGGTAATTAAAGGATTGCAAAGTCAACATTTCTGTCCTGAAGAAATATTTAAATTCTGAATCAAAACCTTATAAGTAAATTAGGTAAAGTTATGAAAAAACATCATTTTACTATACACTCGAAAACACTGACCCGAACGCTATGTTTTAAAAACAAACTGCATGAGTGCTTTTAAATTTGTATTTGGCAGTTTTATACCGCTTTTTAGATGTTAAGGGAAAAGGTTATTTAATTAATTATAACAAGTTCATGTTGATATTTTCATCCATAAGAAAGACTCTTACACAGGAACCGTACAGTCGTACAACCGTACAAATATATGTTAACTGCCCCGGTTAATACCTGCTTGATGGATTATTAAAATTAAGTTCTGACCATGCTAATTAAAGATTTAAGGTTCAGTTGTTTGTTTTGGTTAGGAATCATCATCATCAGCTGAAATCTGTAACATGTTGGGGATGAAATTCCATAGCCATTAGCCAGCCAGCAAAGATACCTAACATTTTCCTATTTCTAGGTATC
The DNA here is from genome assembly GCA_036897195.1 of Plantago coronopus. Lineage (NCBI taxonomy): Eukaryota > Viridiplantae > Streptophyta > Magnoliopsida > Lamiales > Plantaginaceae > Plantago > Plantago coronopus. The sequence goes on from JAYMSL010000403.1 coordinate 4,882, forward strand.
TTTCACATGGAGCATGTAATATACAAGACTGGTTTATTCGGTCTGTTAGCAAAATTACGTAGTTGAAATCGACACCTGATAAGTTAGAAAATTTGTTAAGCATAGATAAACTACCAGCTAGGCATTCACGTAACGTATTTATTATGGTCAAATAAACTCCGCTTGTCTTGTAAATTGATGATACTCTCATGCTAAATGAAGCCTAGGAATCAAGTGAGAAGTGTCGAAAGTTAGTGAATAGCACGTAAGAATCAATTCATGGAGTGTCGAAAGTTAGTGAATAGCGAGTAAGAATCAATTCAGAAGTGTCGGAAGTTAGTGAATAGTGAAGGAGAGATAACAAACTTTGAAATCCGTGAATCGAGTGGAAAAGTAAAACACTTTTTAATGTATATTTCTGTTGAGAATCTGGGTAACTGGCATCATCAAGAATATGATATATAACTAACTGGATACATAGATTAAGCTCAGAGGGTTGACAATGGCAGGAATATGCTTAGATGCCTGAGTTTATTCCAGATTTTGATCTCAATTCAACATTATAAATAGCTGCATAATTCTGCAAGATTCATATCATAAACAAACACTTGATTAACTAACAAGTAACAACCATGGCAAGAGGAGAGCAGCTTCAGGTGCTTACAGCACTTGATCAGGCTAAAACACAGCTCTACCATTTCACAGCAATCGTCATTGCCGGCATGGGCTTCTTCACTGATGCCTACGATCTTTTCAGCATTTCGCTGGTTACCAAGCTGTTAGGCCGTATTTACTACACTAGGCCCGATGCTCTCAGGCCAGGCAGTTTGCCACCCAATGTCTCGTCCTCAGTGTCAGGTGTCGCTCTAGTCGGGACACTAGTAGGCCAACTGTTCTTCGGTTGGCTGGGGGATAAAATGGGACGGAAGAAAGTGTACGGTGTCACGCTAGTCTTGATGACAGGCTGTTCGGTCGCCTCTGGCCTTTCCTTAGGGAGCACCCCTAAGGGTGTCATGGCGACCCTATGCTTCTTCAGGTTCTGGCTTGGGTTCGGTATTGGAGGAGATTATCCTCTCTCCGCCACGATTATGTCTGAATACGCTAACAAAAAGACTCGTGGCGCGTTTATTGCTGCGGTCTTTGCCATGCAGGGTATGGGGATCTTGTTCAGTGGGATCCTTTCTCTCATAGTCTCCGCAGCCTTTGACCATCGGTACTGACACCATTCAGTTTTATTTAAAAGATCGAACATGTAGAAACGTCACATTAACAGTGTATATATATGATTCTTCTAAAAGTTCAAATTGTGGAGTTTGACTGATTTCTTTGCATTGCAGGTACCCTTCCCCAACGTACGAGGAGAATCCGGCCGCTTCCACAATTCCCCAGGCCGACTACATATGGCGTATCATCCTGATGGCTGGTGCATTACCCGCAGCACTCACTTACTACTGGCGTATGAGGATGCCCGAAACTGCTCGTTACACTGCCCTGGTCGCCAAAAATGCGAAACAGGCAACACAAGACATGGGCAAAGTTCTAAACATGGAACTGGAAGTCGAAGAGGAGAAGATGAACAGAATGGCACAAGATAAATCTAACAACTTTGGGTTGTTCTCTAAAGAGTTCCTTAGACGTCACGGTCTGCATCTGTTTGGTACAACATCCACATGGTTGTTACTAGACATCGCGTTTTACAGCCAAAACCTGTTCCAGAAAGACGTCCTCAGTGGCATCGGGTGGATTCCACCGGCCAAAACAATGAACGCTGTTGGCGAAGTCTACCATATTGCAAGAGCTCAAACACTGATCGCGATGTGCAGCACAGTTCCAGGCTACTGGTTCACTGTCGCGTTCATAGACATAATTGGCAGATACATAATCCAACTAGTCGGATTCTTTTTCATGACCGTGTTCATGCTCGCCATTGCAATTCCATACGATCACTGGACTCTAAAGGAAAACAGGATTGGGTTCGTAGCAATGTACGCGCTGACATTCTTCTTTGCCAATTTTGGGCCTAATGCTACGACATTTGTGGTGCCAGCTGAGATCTTCCCTGCACGACTGAGGTCAACGTGTCACGGGATATCTGCGGCTGCTGGTAAAGCAGGTGCGATTATTGGAGCTTATGGATTTCTGTACGCGGCACAAAGCACAGATCCAACCAAGACAGATCACGGTTACCCTCCAGGTATCGGTATCAAGAAATCGCTGATTGCTCTAGCTTGTATCAATGCACTTGGAATGGTATGCACGATTTTCGCAGTGCCGGAGGCCATGGGGAAATCACTGGAGGAAGCATCCCAGGAGAATGGAGCTGATAAGGATGCTCCAGAACCAGAAACTGCCTGATTATCCATACAATATATACGGTTCTGTTTGTGTGCTGCTTCTTGTTTCTTTTCTTTTTTTTCCCTGGTTGCTGTCAAAACTGGATTGAATGATTCTCTGTCTGTATTCATCTAAATGATTTCCATAAATTATGTGTGGTTTTGGTCATAATGTAAACAATTTTTAATTGTTGGTATCAGTTTTATACCATGTTCAAGAGTACAGGCATACCATGTTACTATTTCGATAGTGTCCTAATCTGATCTAAACGCGAACTAAAGAAAATAAAGTTCCCAGTGCAACTCTAATGGCGAGTTTGAAACTTTGAAATGCAATTCGTGCAGCACGACTACGGCTTCAAAAGCCGGATACATACTTGTAGACTGCTGTCGAGTCCCGAAATGTGGTGAGTTTAGAAACCGAAAGTAAGAGTAATAGAAGAGATACAGAAGGTCCCATAACCGGAAATATGAGGTGATAAAAAGAATGGAAAAAAAGGTCCCACCGAGATTTGAACTCGGGTTACTAGATTCAGAGTCTAATGTCCTAACCGCTAGACCATGGGACCTCTTGCGAACTTCTTTCTATTTCAAGACTTCAAGATCACTATAATTCCAAAATTTAGCCTATCCAACCTTCAATTTGAAGTAATTATATGATGGATTATCCATTAGAAAATTTCGAGAGTACGTGCATGAGTAAGAACAAATAGAATAAAATGTGCTAATTAAGAAATGTGTTAGTTTATGGGACAAGTATATTATTTGAAAAACAGACTAGGAGTAATTGTACTAGTCCTACGAGTTCGGCTCAAAGGGAGTCAAATAGTTACAACCATTTCCTTTTTAAAAAACATATCCAAGATTTTCCTTCGTTTCTAATTCAATAAAAACAATTCAATTGGTTGTGTAAAGTATCAACCTTGCGATATATGATCAACCTATTCAATTTTCAGTTTATTATAAAAACGCATACACATATTTAACACACTCTGAAGGTAACATAAAAACATCTTTTTCCAATAATTTGGCTAAATATTTGGTGATTCGTGTACGGAATGAATGGCAATTTGAATCGATGATTGGTAAAATAAAATTAGTTTTGATATTGAATGATGATTCGTAATAGATGATAATCGTATTACTTACATTCCAATAATAGAAAGAGAACAAAAATGATATTCAACATCGTCCAAAAAGTCAAATTGAATTTGAAATCGAAAGTTGCGGATCATATTGGATGACAAGATTATAGATTTAGCTTTTGAAGTTGTATACAATGATTTGCTATCTGGAAAGCTATTGCTTTTGGAGTTAACAGATTTGATGATACATGTGATGTGATTATGAACCATTGATTGTGGAGCTTATGTTGTTAGGTAAATTTACATAAATCACCTTCGAGTGATTTAAATTACACATCAAACAATTTCTACGATACATTTTCGATTTTCAACAGTTATAATCTCGTCCTTATACACCGCCAACTAACACTCATTTCATTATATCATAAGTATAAAGTATAAACCACCTACTTATATTATCATACACCAATATATCATACTAGATAAACCATCTACCAACAATCTAATTTTGTATTATCCTTTCGCTACTAGAATTGAAAAAACTACGGCTTAGATACAACTAGTATACCAAATTACCAATCACCTCAAAAATTTTGAAAGTTCATACTTGCACTCCACAATATACGAATTCTTGATTTGTATACCGCAATTACTTCCTTTTCAGAATTATCTGCGTTAAAATACAACAAAATCGGATCCCTACAAGATTTTACCTAATGTTACTCCATCTTCTTTATCGATCGAACACTTTAGTATTAAAGCACATAATGCATCTTAAGACTTGTAGATCAACAATCAATGTTATCTTCGTAACATTTTATGGGATGTAGCAGAAACTAATATATCGATAGCTTATAAATAGTTCGTAAATTTCCCATGTGGTGTATGTCTATCTATGTTGACGTGTCCATGTCATGTTCATAAATTCAACATCTTTAACTGTTATTTAATTGTTGTTGAGTATGACTAACTGATAACACTATTGCTAATGGCAATTACCTTAATCCCACCATTTCTGACACCTTCTTTGTCTCTTTCTTCTTTTTGCCTTTTCCAAAAGCTTCATACTCGTGATCCTATACAGCATATACATAGGTTATAACCAATCTGTTACTGTGAGTCTGTAACCTGGTACTGCTATTTTACAGAATTATACAATTGTGTTGATAGAGAAAACTTGAATTTCATGGGGTCCAAACATTCAAAATCTCATAAACACACCCCTGAGGATCCGGCTGTTCTTGCTGCTGATACTCTTTGTGAGTGTTTCATTCATCAATTTGGACCAGACTTCACAAATTGATGTTTTTTTCTTTTTGATTTCTCACTGGTATCTCTGCTTGTGCGACAAATTATATTTGCTCATATGAAATTCACTGTTTTTTTTTCTAATTGTTTGTATAACAGTCACAGTAAGTGAAGTGGAAGCTTTGTATGAAATGTTCAAGAAAATGAGCAGTGCAGTTGTTAATGATGGCCTAATTAACAAGGTGAATGCTCTTTTGTACTAGCTTTTTTTTTTTTTGTTAATAGCTGATTATTACTTAGTATAGTAGACAGAATTGTAAATGTGTAGCTTTTGTATGGAATTAGAAGACATTAGCAGGGATATAGTGTATCTTAGGTTGGCAGGGATGAAGGTGAAGAGATTGCCTGCGTAATTGGTGACTAGTGAAGTAAATGATCATTTGTAGAGGTTGTTTTTTATAGTGGTGTTGGTGGATATTGTGTATGGAGATTTGTGCTTTGTTTGATGTGATTCTTGTTATTATTTGGTGTTCTTGGGTTGGGGATTTGGGGACTTGTTAACGAATCTGTTGCTAATCGGGGTCGAGATCACAAGAGTGTTTGCAAAAGCACCTTATGTTATTACTTATTGGCATAGCTTCGAAGAAGTTAAAAGAGATGAAAGAAACTGTTTTACAGAATCACTAGGTGGAGTTAAAGAAATCACTTGTTGATGTCTTGATGAGCCTCGTTTAAGTGAGTTTTGCTGTAACTTGTTTTATGTACTGTTATGTCAGGAGGAATTCCAGCTAGCACTCTTCGGGAACAAAAAAAGAAGACATTTTTTCGCGGATAGGGTACTCAATCTTATTTATAAATCCCTAAGGTTATGGTTGTAGACTATGGATGATACGTGAGTTAACTACTTTTTCGTAAATGTGTTCTATGTAGACCTTTGATTTGTTTGATTACAAGAATAATGGAGCTATTGAATTTGGAGAATTTGTGCGATCACTAAATGTTTTCCACCCTGCCGCTCCAGTTGCAGAGAAAACTGCGTGTAAGGTTCAATTTCATTACCATAATGTGTTATAAATTGCATATATAGCTTCAGTTCGTGCTGCTCTTCAATCCTGATTAAAGGTGTTTCTCTGACAGTTGCCTTTAGATTGTATGACTTGCGGAACACAGGTTTTATCGAGAGAGAAGAGGTGCGTATCTAACTTGTCCCACACTTATTACTCGAATCCTACCTTATGTTCTATTTCACATGATTAAAGGTTTCTTCTTTGAATATAAACAGTTAAGAGAAATGGTATTGGCCTTATTGCTTGAGTCGGATCTGGTACTTTCAGAAGACGCTGTGGAATCAATAGTGGACAAGGTTGCATTTTCGCTTTCTTGGTTCTGTAATCTGTTCAAGATGTCATTCTCAATTTGTTGTCTTTTTGTCCCTCTTTTTGCTGTAGACGTTTGGTGAAGCGGATTTAAATGGTGATGGAAAGCTTGATCTTGAAGAGTGGAAGGAGTACGTCTCCAAAAATCCGTCTGTAATTAAGAACATGACTCTTCCATATCTAAGGTGAGTCTGCTACACGCAGTATGCTAAAATTAGAATAGAAGTCTCTTGTAGTTCATAGTGGCTCTTGCAATAGCAACTTCAAGAAAGTGAATTTGGTTTTTTTTAGTGGCTTATGTAACCCATTTTGTGGTGTTAGCAAATCACTTTTGGCTTTTGTCTGGCATTCTATGAGCTAAAGCCAAAGCATGATAAGCATAAAGCATCCCACTAGGTGATTTAGAATCTGGTTGAAGAGTTTCTGCAAGCCCCCATCCAAGTAACCTTGCTTTCGACTTTTTCAGGGATATATAATATCAAGCAGACGAGCATCAAGGCACTGACTTGAGAAATAGTTTGTTCACAAGTTGATTGTGTAACTAACAGGTTTGAGGCATCGAGGGGTTTCGATTAAGGATTCGCAGATCGAGATGATGTACTCCCGCAAAGAACAAAGTACATCAAAAATTTGAGCTTGTGCATCTGAGCTCAAATTGGTGTTTTTTTTTTTTTTTTTTGTGTTGAGAAAAGCTCAAATTGGTGTTAATTGTATGATAATGAGAAATTATGTTAACTTTGCTAGTAGTATCTTTCTGAACTGCAAGAAATAACTTTTTTTCAGAAGCCTCAACTGTTTTCCAAATTTTGTTTCATTTTCGTTCCAATTTAATTTGTTTGGATCAATGATATCAGAGTCTACTTGGCAAAGCTTCGGTCCCAAAACGAACTCGTGTCTCGAGTTCGACCCTCGTGGATATACAGTGTAGTGAGATTTGAGGTTACAACTTCCAAGTAAACGAGGTATATGTCAGAATTACGCAACAGAACTGCCTGAACGATTGTGGTTTTAGCTCAGTTTATCACAAAAGAACCAAAAACAGTATCACAAAAGAACCAAAAAAGAACAGAAAACAAGTGATTAATTCAGATGAAGAGATCAACGATATCCATGAATATAAAATCCAAAGAACACACATATATATATATATATAACCCATAAATATGAAGAAAATACCTATACTTTTATACCACTAAAAGGGCTACAAAAATGTCTTCATCAACCACATATGCTATACAAACTAAAGAATTCGATTCTAGTTTCTACCTCCATCCCCCTATACACAGTTTGAAGAAAGTCACTTGTCAAAAAGGGTATCATACTATCATGAAATTCTTTTCTATAAGATATACTCGGAAGAATCCAGGAAACTTGTTAATTCTGAACATTTGCTTGCTCCAATAAAAAATGCAGCTGCAATTGTTAGCGGGTAAAGAATGTAGAAAGAATAGTCCCCCGTCCTTGTGACAAAGTCTTAATCAACCCTGAACAGATACCTCAAATCATCTACAGTTAGCCGTGTCTGTCGGCTGCCTGTCTCATCTTCTCCAAAGGCAGAAGCAACCATCTGCCTCTTCCTTTGCTGGAAAAAAGAAATACAGGTGAACTTTAAGAAACTGGTGCCACAACAATTACATTAAATCGATCATGTGCTCACTAAGTTCCTCCCAAGGAAGAGGGGTCCTAGCATGAATCTGGTCTCGAACTTCTCAAATATAGGGTAAAACATGAAATCAAATGCAATAAATATTACCTGCAGTGCCAGAATGCGATCTTCCACTGTATCCTTCACAGTAAGCCGAAAAACTGAAACAGCGCGCGTTTGCCCAATACGATGTGCTCTGTCAATAGCTTGATCTTCAGTCGTTGGATTCCACCAAAGGTCAAGCAGGACAACCCGACAGGCTGCCACCATATTCAGTCCTAGACTTGCTGCTTTCAGCGACATGATCATTACAGTGACCTAAACCACAAAAATCTGCACTTAATACCTTGAAGAACAAGATTGTATATGAACATACAGAAAGCTGGTTAAAAGTTAAACCTGGGGAAGAGTATTGAAATCTTTCACAGCTCTATCTCGAGCAGTGACAGGCATTGTACCATCGAGTCTGCGGTACTGGATTGAAGTGTTCTTTAAACAAGCTTCAAGCAAATCCAACATCTTAGTCCACTGTGAGAACACAATTGCTTTTTCTCCTCCCAACTTCACTACATTGTTTGGATTTATGTTCTCATTTGTAGTCGCATTTTCGACTGCCAGATCACAAAGCTCTAACTTTCCTGAATGACAGCCTTCTCCGATGGGCCCAGAGGAACTTGTCCTGGAAGCGCAATCAAGAGGTTTGGACATAGACAACAATATCTCCAGGCAGGCCTTAATTTTGGAAGAATCTTGTGGATAAGTTGACGAACGGGGATCAGAAACTTTAGAAAGTTCATGACCTTTACCCTGTGTTTGCGGGCTCACATGATCAGAAAGAGCACATCGTAGAGATGTTATTGAAAATACATCCGATAAACTAACACGCGTTTTGCAACCCTTGGCAGGACACTGGGGGTCATCACCTAGCATATGCTCACATATGCACTGATTGCAATATACGTGTCCACAAACTGTCACGACAGCGTCTTCAGGTGGGTCCTGTAAGTTTTTAGCATTGTTATCAGCAAAATCCAATCCGACACATGCAGAGACATCAAACGGCTATCCAATATAGCTTGACTGAGAAGTCAGGGGGTAGGGGGAGGTGTGCAGGCTTTTTTATCACTTAAGTAGCTTCTAGAGGTACCAAAGAGGACTCTGGCTTCTGCTTGGGATTTTACTTAGTTCCCCACTTCAAATGTCAGGCCGAAATGAAAAAAATAATGTTTACAAATACTTCATAATGGCATATAAAGTCAAAAGGTCTTGCAAATGACCTCTCATACCTTCGAAGTTCGAATAACCAAATAGAGTAGCTCAAAGTATAACACAACAACAATGCAAGATAATTAATGAAATCTACTACATTAACTATATATGTACTCACATTGCAAATTCCACATATAGCCAGGGAGGCTTCCAAACAATTCAGAAGAAAGAGCTGTCTATCACGGGGAAGCTTTTTAGCCATTGCAATGGAAGAGTTAATTTTTGAAGTAGAGCTGCTGTGCTTTACAAGAAGAGGGTGATCACAAGCTTGTCGAAGCCGGAGAAGCATTAATAATATATTGACATAATTCTGTTCCACAGTTCCATTAGCAGCATATTCCTGTTGAAATGCAGGATGAAAGATAATAAGTATATGACTTGCAAAATGAAGTATACTTGCTGGATATTGAAGCTGACAGCCTGTACACATACAGCAAATTGAGCTCGTGAATCAGCCTCAAGTGTGTGATAGAAATCAAGCTCCTCTTTGGAAAAGTCAACTTGTTTCAATTCAATTGTCTTTGGAGGGAGATTGATTATAGGTTCACCATCAAGCAGAGTACCTGGAGCAATAAACATCATTAGCTGTAAGATCCATTACAAATATAAAAAATAAAACTGCAGGTACAACTGTATGGTTTGCTTCAACATATTCATGAACTGTAACAAAGATAATCCATTTCAGAATTCCAACCCTGAAAATGGTCTTCAATATCAAGTCCTTCACTTAATCTTGAACAAAGATTCTAGCTTACAACCTCTATGAGAAACCTCTCTGAGAATAATTGATGAACTGTAAACAAAGATAATTCACGTCCAAACTCCAACCCTGAAAATGGTCCTTCACATCCTTCACTAAATCTTGAACAAAGAATACCCAAGAAGGCGAGAAAGACATCACAGTGAAAGGGGAACAAAAAGTAAAGCCAAACAAGTTCTAGTTTCCAAGGAATGATATAGAAGAGAAGCTAAAATCAGAGAAAGAAAACAGCTACGAGATGTAATTTTCTTACCCTTTGTCCGGCGCAACATTATTGTTTTAAGCACCGCCTGTAGCTTTTTAAAACCATTCTTTGGATTCCTGTTAATTGGAACCTTTATTTGCTCACAAAATGTCTTGAACACAGCATAAGGCTCGAGTCTTAGAAATCTGAAGTAGCTGTACAAATCATCAATCGAATTTTGGATCGGTGTCCCTGATAAGCACCATCTACGTTTAGCACGAAGACCCCAGCAAGCTCTAGCTACTTGAGTTCTGTGGTTCTTAATACTCTGAGCCTCATCCAGTACAACTCTAAACCATCCCACCTTAGCAAGAGGACCAGATAGAGTTTCAACAAATTCATTATCTCCATTCTTGCGTTTCTTTTTCCCAGAGGATTTTTTGTCCAACTCTAACATGGTCCCAAGCAGCTTGCGTTTTTTAGAAGATGAATTTCCTCGAAACGGTTTACCAGCTGCATCATCAAGTTCGTCGACATTAGGCTGCTTCGGGACTTCCATGCTGACTATTGCATATGTTGTAACAACCACATCGTACTTGGCCAACTCTAGAGGATCCTTGGTACGGTTGCTTCCATGATAGACTAAAACAGAGAGATTAGCTTTCTTGGTTACCTTATTGTGCAACTCGTCAGACCATTGCCGGAGGACACTTGTGGGACATACAACAAGGGTGCCAGCAGCTGGTCTGCCCATTGCTTGCGGAGCCACTTTACCAGTGTCAATATGGAAATCAGTAACACAAGGCTCAAACATCTGTGTCACATGGCCAGTATCGGAAGCTTCATCATCCTCATCCAAATTTAATGTCTCTGTCTTGATTTGTTCTTCAGCTTTGATAGCTTTAGAAGATGGAGACCTTTCGGTTAATATAAGAGATATTGTTGAGACAGTTTTCCCAAGCCCCTGCCAAATGAAACAAAAATTGGCTCAATGGGCAATAATTGATAAGTGGATTAACCGTGGTTACGCTGAAAGGCATAAATATGTAAAGAATGAAAATAAGAAGTCTCCATGGCAACCTGGTCATCTGCAAGAATGCCACCAGTACAGCAACCACCTTTTGTCTCCTTGTTAACCATCCAATACAAAGCAATTCGCTGCAGATGCACAACCAGCATCAGTAAGAATAAGAATAGGAATTGTTATGAGCTAATATGTCTTCAAAATTTTGTGTTAAAAAGGAATTATATTTCATGTATCTTTTACCTTTGGCCAAAGATATGACTCAATATAGAAACATATCATTCTATTCCAAGAGATCAAGTTTACCTGGTGTTTAAGCAGAGGGTATGCAAGAAGACCTTCCGGCGGGGTAGATTCTGATTTTGGCTGTGAAAGATCCTGCAGTTGAGCCAACATAAATGTATAGTCAGCTGCTCCAACGAAACTTTTAATACGAAAATTTAAGACTCCAAAAGAATAGGAAAATTATACAACTGCTGATAAGATAAGTATGTCCTCAGAAGAACCAACATAATTCCCTTCACCATTAAGCTTAGGCATCATAAATGTTCAATTTCCAGAACAAACAATAGTGAGTATTCACCTGCAATGCAACTCGATAGATGACCCTTTCATCATTAGGTATAGGCCTCGAATGACTTGTTACCATCTCGCTATCCAGGGCTCTAACAGATGAATAGTGTGATTCTGAAACAAACTTTGAACTCGTCACGCTAGATACTTGGCGTGCAGGTTGACTAATATCCTCAAGAATTTGCAAATCATCTTCATCAGCACTGCTTTGATCAAATGTGTTACTTGAAATCCCTTGGTAACCGATATTTGGAACACAAAAACCATTGAACTTCGCCACTTCATTCTTTATCTTTGGGAAACTACGTTCTGGCTTAACAGATGGGGATATCAGCATACCAGGTTGACTTGACAGACTCAGAACAGACCGCTGATCATGATATCTGGAAGTTTTGATGGGAGTCTTACCAATCACACCAAGAGAAAGGAGTGATCTGTTTGGATCAAGCAAAGTGTCTTCTTTCTCAACCTTTGTTTGGGAAATATAATTCTCACGAGAAATCAAAGCAGAAGGGCTGGATGAAGACCAAGTTATGCCCTCAGCAACAGTTGGCTCGCGGGAACCCGGATGGTATTTCCTATTCATTACATTGTCTATCACTCCAAAGGCTCTGGAAAGTATGTCATTAGATGTAATAGATTCTATTTGCTCACTTGCACCAATATGATTATGTACTTTGTCAAACACATTGGAAAATGTAGAAGCAGGCCTATTTGGATGACTCCGCATGGCATGCATGTCAACACCTCTGTCAAGAGAAATACTGCTCTCATTCATACCATTAGCATTCTGATGTCCAACCAGATTATCATATGGTATGACATTACAGTTCTCATTGAGGTTTACTCCCTCATCCATAATGTCCTCCATCCATTTATACTCATTATCAAATGACCCAAATACAGGACTGTCAGGGGAAAATGGTAGACCATATGAGTCCAACTGGTATGGACCACTACTCTCAGACAGAGGATCTTGAACTTCTGCTCCATTAACATCATATGACCTAGATTCAGTACAAGAAGCATCATGAGAAGTTTTATCCCCTGTAACAATGGATGAATCCTCCATTATGTTCTGGTGAAAGAAATCTGCAGACAATATTGAAGCCTAGTTACATTTCCTACCACTGATGGCACATCCCCAACAAGCATAAACATAAAGCAATGCAGAAATATGAAAGAACGGAAAAATGAAGTACATTGAGCAAAACTTACGGTTAGAGCTACTATCTGCCCTTGAGTACTTGAATGGGTCGTTTACATGGCTTTGATAACTGAAATCTGAGCCTACATAATAAATAAGCATGTGTTAGGACCCTGGAAACTAAATCCCCCCATTAAAGTTGAGATTAAGGAGTGCCATATTGGCAATTTGATGAGGAACTCTAGAAGTAAAAACCTGATTGTACAAAGCGCTGAGTGTTTGCCTGATCCGGCACATAACCAGTGACATTTCTGAAGTGGCCATCTTCTGCAAAACTAAGCTGCAGTACAGGCTCACTCTTTTCATCTGGACCCATGGAATTTCCATTAGATTCCGAAAAGCCTTCTGAGCATCCAGTCCTAGAATCTGAAACTTCAGAGTTGTATGAGGGAGATAGCCCATTAGATCTCGGCACCTCAGCTCCTGGAGAGAGTGCCTCTTGCAGCCCTACAATAAGTTGTGATGATTTTAATACAAGAATATTTGGTTTGCGAGAGAAGGTAGCACGTTGATTTTTCAAAAAACCAATCGCCTATATATGCTTAATAATGAGCTACTCTGTCTTAACATCATACCAAGTTCTGGGATGTCCGAGAAGGTTGCATCTTCCAAACTACCCTGCATGACAGTGATAAAAAATGAATAGGATATAAGAGGAAGTTCATCACTTTAAAATTATCTATTCACATATTAAACCAGATATTTAACAGGCTGAAATGCCAGCACATAAAAATACAAGTCAGGGGAGAAAGGATGAGGGTTAGACATATTTATGCATAAAAATCTTGCAGAGCTATTTACGCGATATGATAAAACAGGACACCGGGATCCATCGATATGAACTATAACCCGATCAATAACATAGCAGATTAGCAGACACTCCACAAATTGTTTGCCCAGTTTCAGGCTTAATGCTCTTGTTTCCAGATCCTAATTCAGGGCCAAAGTTGCGATAAGTCATGCAAACATGCTGGGTATTTCACAAAATTCCTCTGCACTCTAAACTGTTTCAAGAATCTTGCAGCTGAATACATGATATCCTTGATTCTGACCACTAGAACTAATTGGTTTCATGAAAAGCGGGCTTCTGCAGCATCATAAAGCACCAACATGCAGTAATGCTTAAAAAGGATCTACAACTATCCACAGATAGGTCTTACTTAAGATGCAATTAACTGTATTAGATGCTCTAACATTCAGACACACCATACCCACCCAAGTGTTGGAATTCACCCTAATATGCACATCCTACTAGTGATCAGTCATAGAAGTATAGAACTAGTGAACCCGAAATTCAAGTTTAAACTCTAACCATACTTACACTCCTATAGCTATTAGGTACTCTCGCACAGTTGAATCAAACCAGATCATCACCTAAGTATCATGATCGTATAGTCAGTCATAGAACTAGTTTTTTTAAACCTAAACCCGCCCCGTACATAGCTCGAACCCCATAACTCCTATTTGGCAACTCAACCCTCTACCGGACCACCTTATAACACCCATTCATAGAACTAGTGAAGCCGAACTTTAAACTCTAAACACACAACACTCCTATAACTAGCACACATCAAACCAATCAGCACCTAAGTATCATGATCATATAGTCAGTCATAGAACTAGTTTTTTAAAACATAAATTCGCGCCCTACATAGCTCGAACCCCAGAACTCCTATTTGCAACTCAGCCCTCTGCCGGACCACCTTATAACACCCAGTCACAGAACTAGTGAAGCCGAGCTTTCAACTCTAACCACACACCACTCCTACAACTAGCACACATCAAACCAGATCATCACCTAAGCATCATGATCACACAATCACAAAACAGCATAACCAAAAATTCCATTCCAGCAAAACCTAATTCAGGAACGCCACATCAAAAAAAGCTCCACAAACTGCCAGGGCAACAATCCCCCGACCTCATTCCTCATCATTTCCCTCCAGACCCAAAATCCAATTCCGCCACATCCCAAACAACACAGAATTCCCAATCCTAACCACACACACATTCCACAATCAGCAAAACAAACAAACAAACAACCTGTTGAGGAGAATCCGGGCGTATCCCGCCCATGTCCCTCCAGAAAAAATCGAGATCGATGTACACGTCATCCTTGCTCTCATCCGTGATGAAACAATCGTCCATCGCCCTTCCTGATTCCGCCTCCGCTTCTGGTTTCTCAATCATCACCCAATTCTCGAAAATTAAACCCTAAATCCCTTCCCCGGCGAATCAAAAATCAAATCGAATTGTATATCTGTGCATGAACGGATATATACGCGTTGAAAGGAACGGAGCGCGTGAGAATTTAGGGGAAAGTAGTGAGTAGTTTCAGTGAATTTGGGGTGTAGAATTTTGAGGAAGAAGATGGTAGTATATTTGAGGGATGCGTAGGTTAGAAGAAGGTGTGGGCGTAGGTTAGAACAGAACAGAACAGACGACTTTTAAATTTTATCTGGATTTTTGTGAAGTTTGCTGATGGTGGTGTAATTGTTCACGTTTTTTAGGGGTTTATATTTAAAACTTTAAAAAAAAAAGTTTTTTAAAGTTTTAAATATAAAAATCGAATCCGAGATAAAGTGGTAAATTGTTAAGGTCACGGATCCTGTCCGTTTCCTTTGTTGATTTTTCATATTGAAAGATGGAACCAAATTGGGAAATACTATTTATTGACTATCATCAGGATTCAGGAGTTAAGTCTCCTGGCTTCTTGGGTCACTTGGCCGGCTAACAATAGAAAGTTTTGGTCACACATTTTATTATTTTTTAGGGATTTTGGTCACACATTCACTTAACATCTTTTTTTCAAAATACGATAAGGATAAGGTAACAAGATAACGTGTAGAAAATGTTTGGTCACACATTCACTTAACAACTTTAGTTTCAAATACGATAAGGTAACAAGATAACGTGACTAATAAGTTCCCGCCAATCATTCATAATCCGGCTGCAATAATATAGTAGAAAATTTTGGTCATACATTCACCTGACATCTTTATTTTCATATAACGTGACCGATAAGTTCCCGCCAATCATTGATAATCCAGCTGCCTAAAATAGAAAATATTGGCCACACATTCACTTGACAACTTTATTTTCAAATACGATAAGGTAACAAGATAACGTGAACGATAAGTTCCCGCCAATTATTGATAGTCCGACGTCCTAAAATAAAATAAAAATTGGTCACACATTCACCTGACGATTTTATTTTCAAATACGATGAAGTGATAAGATAACGTGACTGATAAGTTCACTCCAATCACTGATAATCCGGGCGCCTTAAATATAAATGTTGGTCACATTCACCTGACAACTTTATTTTCAAATACGATAAAGTGACAAGATAACGTGACTGATAAGTTCCCGTCAATTATTAATAGTCCGGCCGCCTAAAATAGAACATTTTGGTTACACATTCACCTGACTACTTTATTTTTAAATACGATAAGGTAACAAGATAACGTGACTGATAAGTTTCCGCCAGTCATTGATAATCCGGCTGTCGCAAATAGAAAATTTTGGTTACGCATTCACCTGAATACTTTATTTTTAAATACGATGTAGTGACAATATAATGAGACCGATAAGTTCCCGCCAATTATTGATAGTCCGGTTGCCTTAAAAAAATTAAATTGGTCACACATTCACCTGACAACTTTATTTTCAAATATGATAAAGTGACAAGATAACGTGACTGGTAAGTTCCCGCCAATCATTGATAGTCCGGCTGGCTAAAATAGAAAATTTTGGTTCACATTCACCCGACTACTTTATTTTTAGATACGATAAGGTAACAAGATAACGTGACCGATAAGTTCCCGCCAATAATTGATAATCCGACCTTCTAAAATAGAGAATTTTGATCACACATTCAGATGACAATTTTATTTTCAAATACGATGAAGTGACAAGATAAACTGACCGATAAGTTCCCGCCAATCATTGATACTCTGATTTTATTAATAAGGTGAATAATTGGCGGGAACTTATCGGTCACGTGATCTTGTCACTTTATTATATTTGAGAATAAATTTGTTGGGTGAATGTCAATAAATGATTGATTGATCAAGAAGACATGCTTTCGAAATTTGAATGATGTGAAGTTACGTGATAAGGTGATTAATCAGGTAGCAATAAACAGACATGTAGATTTTCAAAAATTAAGGTGACATGTTAGATACTAGTTACTTTATATCATCTAGCAGTCAACTTATCAGCCCGTTTTGCAGAAAACACTACGAGATCAAGCTTTAAAATGAAAAGGTTTTACATATGTGTTTATGGTTGAACCAACCATGTGTGGATGGTTGGTTTTTACATGATTGTCTTACAATGAGTGTGGTGTGCATTTAAATATGGATGATTATGAGTATGACGATAAATTAAGATTTACAATAAGTATCATGCTTACTCATATCTATAGTACTATGCACATTGTTTTTGTATAATCCGTTGGTTGTAACTCCATAGTTGAACGTTAACCTGATTAGGTCAGGTCATTATTAAAATTACTCAACACTTAGATGTTATGATTGGACGAGATGCAAGGTTCGCTGTGAGATACTAGATCAGTTATTAGCTAGGCTACATAGCCAAATACTCAATACGAACAAAATAGTTGGTGAATTAATTAGTCTGGATATACGTGCTAGATGGACGAAAATTCAGGTGATTTACTAAATACGTACAATATATTGAACAAACTAGCTAACTTATCTTTCTGATAAATTATGAGATACTAGTATCGTTGACACGCGGATTCCCGCGTGTTTGTTGTTTAGTATTGTAATTTTATTATGAAATTTATATTAATTATGAGTAATTTTGATCTAAAAATATTATATACTAATTGTTAAAAGAGTCCACTATGAAGTGGACTTTTATAAAAGTCCACTTTTCCCTACTATCCATTTAAAAACGCGCGGGCCGGGTTAGGATATATGGATCCGGGTTAGCTTAATGGACATATTATAAAAGCCTATGTTTCAGTTTATTTTACCATTCTATCAAATTCAACAGCCTCCTCCCGTTTCTCTCTGGAACTTTCAGAACCCTAACCGTTTCTCTTCTAATTCTAATCATCTTCATCTGGAAAATTCTAGTCGATTGATTTTCAGTGAATTCATGTTTGATAATTGTCTTCCTAATGATATTCGCTACATTCTCACGCTTTTTGCTCGATTTTTGGAATGGTTCTCACCTTTTCTTCTCGATTTTTGGAATGCTGCTCATACTGAAGCCGGAGCAAATCAAATGGAGATTGTCAACAGAGCGCGTACATTACTTCTGGTAAGTATAACTTCATCATTGAGTTGTATTATTGTGTTGGTGATTTCACTATTTAGTGTGTTTGTAATCGTGTTTTATTTGTGTCCATGCTTCCTCATGTTTGTTGCCAGATCTCGTACAGAGAATAATATGTATTTTGATTGTGGTAGGGTTTTTTTTAATTTTATTTTCGTGTTATTCGTTTTTTGGTGATTTGTATTGGAATTATTGATGTTTGGTTATTTATTACTGATGTTATGCATTATATTACTGATGTTATATATTGACCAGTATTCTGTTGGTATTCTGATTATATAGTGTTTTTTGTTGATTTTCGTATGTTATGTTTTAGAGTGAATTTTGAGGTGCTAGTCATAGTCTTTCGATCAATCATTTATGTTTTGTGTTCGTTTTTTATGCTTGTAGTTTTTTATGTTGGTTTGTTGATATTTGTGAATTTGTATGTTTTAATTTAGATATTTATGTTCTGCGATAATGGATTATGTTAGAGAATAAATAGGTGATGTTATGTGTCACATAGGTGATGTGAGCTCTTAGTTAATTCTATAATTCGATTGTTGTTTGACTATAGTGTCGATGTTTTGTGACTATGAACAGGTGATGTTTGAACAATAATCATTAATGTTTTTGTCATATTTGTACCATGCATTTTATCATTTTAGTTTAGTTTATTAATTAATTAATGTCCTGATTGGAATAAGTAATGTTGGAAAGTAAATAGATGATGTTGTATGTTGAATTACCGATGTTTTTATTAGAATGGTTGGTGTTATGTTGATTCATGTTTAATAATACTTTTATATAATATTTTGATGTTTTGATATGAATTGTTGATGCTAAAACATCAATTTTTGATGTTAGTAATATTTGTATGACTTTTTTCCTAATTTAGTTTAGTTTATTGATTTTCTGGTCGTAATTGTTGATGTTTGAAAGTAAATATTTGATGTTATCTGCGAAATTACCAATGTTTTTATTAGAATGGTTGGTGATATGTTGATTCATGTTTAATGATACTTTTATATAATTGTTGATGTTTTGATATGAATTGTTGATGTTAAAACATTAATTGGCGATGTTATGTGATATTTGTATGACCTTTCCTACTTTTTCCTAATTTAGTTTAGATTATTGATTTTCTGGTCGTAATTGTTGATCTTTGAAATTAAATGGCTGATGTTGTGTGTTAAATTGATTATATTTTTTGTAGGATGGTTGATATTATCTTTGAACAGACTTTTATAAAATGGTTGATGTTATTTGTTTAATTGCGTATGTTTTTAGTAGGTTGATGGACATTCTCTTTTGAACAGATACTAAGTATGAAATCATTGATGTTTATCCTTCGCGCAAAGATCGTTGAAGAGAAAGCAGAGGAGATAAAAATGGTGACGCTAAGAGCAAGAAGAATGAGGAAAAATGAAATGAGGATATGTGTGATGATTAAGTAAAGAGATTCAAAAAAGGTAATGCGTATAGAGACGAAGATAGTGCCGATGAGGATGAGAGGGTGCGATGAACATTATACTTTGATGTGAAATTTTGAATTATCTAATAGATTTATATGTTATGTTGATGTATAAATTAGTGATTTGTGATGGATTAAACTACCGTTTGTTTGAATATTTCTTGAATGTGAGGATCCTATGTTGTAATTTGAGATTTTTGTTTTTTCAGTTCGGATAGGAAAGACCGAAGTTTGTGTACAATTAGTCGATGTTCAAAGATGAATAATTGATGTTTAATGGTTGTTAATATAAAGAACATTCATTACCAATAAAACTAATAAAAGAATTTTACCAGAACTAACATAATATATTTTCAGTGTAACATAATCTATTACGTTCATAACATCATCTACTTTTTTATAGATTTTTCTAAGCAGCAACAAGCAGTCCCCAAATTGAAAATTGGAAGAAGAAAAATGGGTCAATCCACGGGTCGGGTTGACACGCGAAATTTACAAGTAATCTTGAAAATTGGAAGAAAAAAAAAACAGGTCAACCCGACCCGCCGGGTTGACCCGCGAAATTTACAAGTAATCCATATGTTAGGTAATAGTAAGTGGACTTTTAGAAAAGTCCACATATAGGTGGACTCTCCCAAAAGTTTCTCACATAAAAGTTGGGTAAATTGAATATTCCATCCATCTCATTTGAAATTTGATAGGATTGACTTGTTTATCAAACTTCGAATGTAGTTTCTTGTATCACTTATGGCATTGACTACTGACAAATCAAGATTAATAAAGAATAACTATCTTTATTGCTTAAGAAAATCTCTCAAAACTTAAGCTCTCAATTTCTCTGAGTGATATCACACATTGATACCTCCTCTATTTATAGGACAACAATTAAC